>RPOG01001460.1:0-149421 GCA_008086565.1 Thalassoma bifasciatum | reverse complement strand
AATAAAACACACCCAGACCATTTTAAGCCTTTGTAGATAAAGTAAAGATCATGCAGTTTCTCCAAAAGAGAGACAGTTTTGAAGCATGTGCCTCAGTTTTATTCTTTCTGGATGAGCTCACACAGCTAAATATCTCCCATCTAAAACTCCAGATAACATCCTGTAACATGCTGATACCACTTCACCTGACAGCACAGCACAAACACAAACAAACAGGCACTGCAAGCAAAACATCTTGTAAAGCCACGCTCCACAGATACATGATTACTACAATGTTCTCTGCCAGGCTCAGGGCCAGATTGGAAGTTGTTTTCTCTCTCAGCACCACAAAGGCTGTTATATAAGGAGAGCAAGTGTGCCAATATGCACAAGTAGGACAACAATGCTTTCAAATGGAAATGAAAGCCCCTCACACGTGTAGTCTGATATGATGCCACCAGCAGCAGATCCAGAAGTTGCCCTTAATACGACAACATGCTCTGACCCTGATGGTAACAGCCATGGCTCTAAATACAGAGAAATGAAAGTTTTATTATTCAGAGAGTGTTCAGCAGCAGCTTCTTTATGTTTTCCAATTAAATATTTAGCAAAGGAAGGTGACGGCCAAAAGCCTCGTGGAAGGTTTTTTGATTTTTGAAGTTTTTGTCAAAGTATGTTTAATGGAAACTGTCACCCAGAGATCAGAAAAGAATAAAGTTAAAAAAGAAACCAGAGTTTGTTGTAATTAATTGAAACTTGAGGGAACAGTGAGGTCTGTAAGGAACGGAGCAGCAGCAGTTTGTTTTGTTATTCCTTCAGAAGAAACGGTTCAAAGACTTGATTTCAGATGCTGCCCGGCTGTCTGCTTTACATCGCCCAAGATCTACAAACAACATCTCCCTGTTTTTTGGATTCTAGCTCACAAACAGTTTGTCCTAACTGCAGGAGTCCTGTGTTGTTATTTTCAACTCAGTAAACTCAACCGGAGGCGATTCTCTCTTTATTTATTTTTTTTACAAAGAGACGACGACAACGCTGAGTTTATGTGAAACTCAGAAAGTGAAAAGTTTCCTAATGAGAATCAAAACACCCGGTCAGTGCCGATTCTAGGGTGTGATGTGGCCCCAAGCAAAAATTTCCAAGGGGTCCCTCTGACAAGTGTTGACATAATAATCTGAAATCAACAAATACATCAGACACTCAAACTTCTTAAACAATATATTATTATTGAATATTTTGAAAGTTGTGCAAAAACAGGGAAAACCGTGTTTGAATGGATTACATCATTAAAAACTATTTACAGCAAAAAAAAAAACAACAAATATATCAAACAAAAAGAACAACAGAACAATGCAACTTTTTAAAAACAATATGTGTGTTTTTACCAAAACTGTAGCCAGGACTTCACCTTTGTTATCAAAGTTTATGTTTAGGGCTTATTTAAGTTGTAAATATTCTCCAAATTTATCTTTTTTCGCTCTCTGAAGGGTAGCTCCTCTTCATCTTGCGTTGTTGTCGGTTTCATACATTGATTGACAAACTTCAGTAAAGTAACGGCCTGTAGCATTGCCTGAAGGATGACATGGGGCCCCTTTAGGGGGGTATCCGTCAAAGATGTCATTGCAATTTGGCCACAAATTGTTTGATGTGGATCATGGGGTTAATGGTCACTGCAGTTGCTACATCTTAGACATTACTGTGGAGTCAAGTTCGTCAGCCCTCGGGGGCCCCATAGTGGTTCGGGGCCCCAAGCAGCTGCCTGCCTCGCCTGTTGGCAAGCGGCGGCTCTGCACCCGGTTAGGTAGAAAGTGATGAAGCAGCAAATACTGAATGATTCTTTCTCTAACAGTAGAAAAATCCATGAACCGACCTGATCGGTGTGAAGTTACCCTTATTGAGGATGAGAGAATAAATTCAGGCGCTTTCTCTTCTCCTGAGCGGCCTCGGAGCTGATCAATGAGGAGGCGGCATCAATGTGGTTCACAGCTTTAAGGGGCAGGAAAAAGGGTTAATTCTTGTATTGATGCTGCCGCAAAGGCCGCCAAACAGACCAACCTACTCGCCGCTCCACCTCTGCCTCTTTTTGCCTCCGCGGCGCCGCGAGAGGTCGATCGCACTGATGGAATAATGAGGCGCGAGGGAGCAGGGAGACGCTTTGTAAGGCGCTCGTCTCTTATTTGACTCTGTATTGAAGGGCTTTAACAAGAAAAGAGAGAGAGAGAGAGAGAAGGAAGATAAACACAGAGAGACTAATGAGATGAGGAGCTGTTTTGTTAAACTGCAGGAAGAGAAAAGTTGTTTTGCAGATCAATCTAGAAAAGCGAGACGAGGCACCTCAAACTGTTCAGGCTGATACTAATAAGCTCCACATTAGAGACGTCAGCTTCCAACTAAATAACATTCTGTTTACTGTTTGTCTTCCTACACTTGTTATGCTCCTCTTTTCCAGTCTCTCTTTTTCCCCTTTTTGACAGAACTGGTGCTTGCGCTAGTTCCAGTTTAGCGCCTGACTTAGCCGTGGTTTTTTATGTTTCCACTGATTAACCCTCTGATGCGTGAATTATAAAAGCCAGTGTCAGGATTTTTCCCTTGAGTGTTTTTATTTGTCTTAAAGCTTGAAAAAAGTTTTCCATTTTTTTTCAAACATTTGTAACTAAGCATTCAACATAAAACAGTGTGAACTTAATGTAAATATGACTTTTTTGCTTGACTTCTTTTCTTTTGTTTTGGTAATTTCATGAATCTTTTTTTAATGCTTTGCGAAACTTAATTCAATTTAAATGTGAATATATGTATTTTTTTTTTGTACAAAGTTTTTATAATTCTAATATTTCTATATTTCTAATTTGTAGTTACTTAATATCTTTTTTTCCTTACATATGTGATATTTAATGTTTATTCTTACTTGTTTTTGTACAAAATTAAGTTGACTACAAAGTGGACCCTGAGCACTGATATAGCTGGTTTTGTTTGCGCAAAGTCGTGAGACCAAAAGGTGGAAAACGAGAATAAATTGGCTGTGTTTGGACACCTGAGGCTAAAAACTCTCTAACTCCTACAAGGTTTTACCTAAAAAGTTCATATTTCACCCGGATGTAGATGTGAATGTGTAGAAGTAATGTGTATAATCTTTTGTGCCTGGGATGAAACATCTTGAAGTTAATGATACTCAAAAATTGGTTTTAAAAAATGAAGAGAAAAAAGATGTTTCAGCTGCTTTTATCCTGATGTGGACTTTAGCCACATATAAAAACATGACATTTTCTGAAACTAAAGACTTAAATCTTTCAAATGAGGTGTCACCGATGAATTTTGACCTTATGGTTCTACAGTATAAGGCCAGAATTGGTTGGTAGCTAAGGGGTTAATCCTTAAAAAGAGCAGCTGTGGCTCAGTGGTAGAGTCGTCATTTCACAGTTGAAGGTTGGGGGCTTGATCCCAGCTCTGGCAGTCATTTATCAAAGTGTCCTTGTGCAAGATGCTGAACCACTGTTCACCCCACCAGGGGGTAGAGAGCCGGCGTTCTTGTTAGTGCAGACACCTGGATCAATGAGGGAGGTTGTGTTAAGGAGGGCCAAAACAACATATACAGGAATAGGAAACAAGCAATACCCTGTGGTGTGTCCCTCTTTCTAAAATCTTATTTTTCTTTTTCTGTGGAATATCCATTTGTTGTTGATTGCAGTGACACCTAAGGAAAAGTCAGGTCAAGTTTTCTGGGACAAAGTCAATGCAGGCAAACAGCCATCCTGAGATTACTTCGACATGTTTGAAACTTTCCAAATATTTAGTATCGACTTTCAAGATTAAAATTATACAGCACCCTTATATTTCACGTCCTGCTTCAGTAGCTTGTCCTAAACTTCCGAAGTGTCTTATAAATATTCAAAGAGGCATACGTCTCCCAGATTACAGGAGTGAGACATTCACGGAACTGAACATCTTGCTGGTAATCTTTCCTAGTTTTCTTCCTTAAGAACCATCTTAAATCGAACACCCTTCAAGTGTGTGACAATCTAAAGCAAGAAAAACACCGTCAGTCCATTACTGCTCCATAAATAAGCTGCTTTTCCCCGGCGCCTGTGAACACAAAGCCACACGAGCGTTCAGCCGTGTATTTACATCTGATCTACATTCCTGCAGCCGATGCAGCCACTCAGAACGCAAGATGAATCTCCTCCACAAAGCATTACCGTCACCTCGGCGAACAATCCCATCAGATGTATTTTGCATCAGTAAGGAGACGGTGACCCCCCCCCGCTGAGGGAACGGTGACCCATCCATCCAGGAGCTGAATGAAATGTGCCAAACGTGCAGATTGATGGGAGGAGGAATAGAGACTCAGGAATATATCACTGTTGTTTCTGACTGATTAACGCAAAGCCGCGAGCAATACATCATTACCCAACCTTCTGATGGCCTTAAGCTGCAGAATCAGCCATCCGTGCAAACATTCATCTGCAGACGCTCGTCATAAGCGGCCGAGTCACCGGGGCACAAGCTGACAAACACACAGTCAGTATTTAGAAAGCAAATCAGGTGGGAGCACGAACAATCCTCCACCATATGGTTTTATTTGTGCAGAACGGGGAAGAAATCTGCTCTCTTGCGCATACATCAGCATGTCATTAACCTCGTATGCTACGCCAGATCCTCGGCATCGTTTGCCATTCCTCTGATGTCATCAAAGTATAAACAGTAACGCCTTTGTCAAACATTAGAACGCGTCGTGCATTAGAAAGATTAGATTCTTCTATTTCAGTCACTGAGTTTGTTTTACAGTTTTCTTCACCAACAAAACGTAATTAATAAAAGAATCACTCTGATAGTGATCACAACAACTGGGACATTACCCTGAATATTCACTCTCCTTTCCACAAGAGGAATCCAGAGTTCAAACATATCAAAAGTGTTGTTTCATCAAATTATTCCAAGTGGTGAAATTTCTCCTGTAAAGTCCGTTGTTTGTCTGTCTGTCGTGTCCGTTCTCATCAATAACAGCAGCTTCACAGTCTTATAGCATTTCCTCCTCAATGTCAATCCGACAAAGCTGCAAGTGTTTGTTTTCCTCAGGGTTTTAGCTAAAATTTTCTGTTGAGCTTTCATACCAGGACAGCTTGTGATAGACAACAAGCACCCCATGTTTTACTGGCCAAAAGCATACAGTAGTCTTGCCTGATAAGAGGGTTGTTTGTTGGCTAACAGCTATGTTGCTCACTTGCACAGTAACCAATCGCCATTTGATGATTTGATGCCAGGAGAGCCTGATTCATACAAGAAGTTCTCGCCACTTGACAGGCTAATAGCATGCCCCCTGACAAGCTTGTTTATTGGCTACCAGCCCTGTCAATCACATGTAGAGTAACCAACAGCCTTATCTTCCACACAAAGCCTGCCATTGGTAGTTAGGTGGTTGAGAAAACATCTCTATTTCCATGTGTATTCGTTCATATTCATGTACGCAAAAAAGAGAGATACAATCTGTGACAGGGAGTTATGATTTCACAAGTTTTAGCGAACTTTTTCACTGAAAGAACAAAGTTGACGACAAAGAGGACACTGAGCACTGATACAGCCGGTTTTGTCTGAGCAAAGTCGTGAGACCAAAAGGTGGAAAATGAGAATGCATCTGCTGGTGTTTGGACACCTGAGACTAAAAACTCTCTAACTCTTACAAGGTTTTACCTAAAAAGCTCAAACTTCACTCAGATGTAGATGAGAAGGTGTAGAAGTGATGTGGTGGATGTTTTATGTCTGACATGAAGCATCTTGAAGTTAATGATGTTCCAAAGTTGGTAATGAAAAATGAACGGGGATTAAAAAAAGTGTTTTAGCTGTATGATGTGGACTTAAGTTACATATAAAAGCATGACATTTTGTTTTAAATCTTTCAAGTGAGGTGTCACTGCTGAATTTTGACCTTGTGGTTCTACAGTTATAAGCTCTTAAACAGAGCATGGTATATAAGTCAGTATTAGGTATGATGTAGGAGGTTAAAACCTTACATGCCACAAAGTTTCTCAGCCAAACTGATGCTTTTCAGTGACATTTCCAGGCCCTTCTGTTTTCCCTCGTTGTTGATTTTGTCTATCACAACCAATACTCCTGGTGAACTCCCCCTCCACTCTATACTCACAACTCTCAAACCGAAGGATGAGGAGAAATTACAGCTTAATGGTTCCATCTGGGACGAGCTGGTTGAAAGAAGCCAGAAACTAATTACAACAGTCAGTTCTCAACACCATCTTTTCCCAGCTCATTAAATTCTAATGCTTTCTCATTGCCCACATCTTTCATGCAATATAAAGAGCCTTACATAAGTATACACTTTTCTTTTTACACTCACACATAAAAAAAACTAAACAAACTCCAATTAAAGTAGACTTTTATGAAGTAACAAATCCAAAACGCCAACGTTAAAGTGAAGAAAACTTTCCAAGAAAACCTGCTCTGGGGTTTGAACAGCAAAGTACAGTCGTGTTTTCATGTTTTGGTCTGTTTACAATTAAAAAGCAATGTGAGGAACTTTTGAGTGGCTGTGACACAGGCTGGAATTCATACCAACACCAATTACTGACCCTGAACAAAATCAAGCCATAACAGCTGCTGGTGGTGAAGTGTCATGACTAGTTTTCAGACCCCTCTAATGACTCTTTTTCAAATAAGTAAGTAATAATAAGTAAGTTTGTTGGAATCTTTAAACGTCTATTCAGTGATTTAGTCACTTGTTATCCCTCTGATAGTGTTATTCCTCTCTCCTCCAGCAAATGACTGAATGTGCATTGCAAATTATGTAATGACCTCAAAGAAGTGACCTTGAGCAAGTGAAGCAACCTCAAGTAGGAAAGTGACCTCAAGAAATCAAACTAATGAAAGCAACTTTGAGCAAGGGACCTCAAGTAGGCAACCTTAAGTAGGCAACCTCAAGCAAGTGGAGCAACATTGAGCCTGTGACCTCAAGTAAGGGGGCGACCTCAGGCTAACAACTTCAGGAACGCGACCTCAGGAAAGTGACCTTGAACAAGTGAAGCAACCTTAAACAAGTGACCTCAAGTAAGAAAGTGACCTTAAGTAAGCAAACTAACGCAAGCAACCTCAAGCAAGTGACCTTAAGTAAGCAAAAGGCCTAAAACATGCAAACTAATGCAAGTGACCTCAAGTAAGAAGGCAACCTTTGGCTAGCAACTTCAAGAAAGCAACTTTGAGCAAGTGACTTCAGGCAAGAGACCTTGAGAAAGTGAAGCAACCTCAAGTAAGAAAGTGACCTCAAGAAATCAAACTAATGAAAGCAACTTTGAGCAAGTGACCTCAAGTAAACAACCTTAAGTAAGCAACCTCAGGCAAGTGAAGCAACATTGAGCAAGTGACCTCAAGTAAGGAGGCAACCTCAGGCTAGCAACTTCAGGAATGCGACCTCAGGCAAGTGACCTTGAGAAAGTGAAGAAACCTCAAACGTGTGACCTCAAGTAAGAAGGTGACCTCAAAAAATCAAACTAATGAAAGCAACTTTGAGCAAGTGACCTCAAGTAGACAACCTTAAGTAAGCAACCTCAGGCAAGTGAAGCAACATTGAGCCTGTGACCTCAAGTAAGGAGGCAACCTCAGGCTAGCAACTTCAAGAAAGCAACTTTGAGCAAGTGACCTCAGGCAAGTGAAGCAACCTTAAACAAGAAACATTAAGTAAGAAAGAGACTTAAAGCACTCAAACTTATGCAAGCAACTTTGAGCAAGTGACCTCAACTAAGAAAGCAACCTCAGGCAAGCAAGCACAGAAATCTCAATCAAGCAACCACAGGTAGCCTCAACTGAGCAAGCAACCTCAAATAAGAAGGTGACCTTGAGTGAGCAAAGAATCCTCAGGGAACTTCAAGCAAGTTACCCCAAGCATGTAAAGCAACCTCAAGCAAGCAACCTCATACAAGCCAAGCAACCTTGAGTAAGCAAATCTGATTGAGTAAGCGACCTTTATTAACCAATGTCACTCCAAGAAAGTGACCTCAAATAATGCAATGACTTCGGCAACTGCAAGCAAGCAAGAAAACAACCTCAAGTGAGTAAGCAATCTGATTCAAGCAAGCAACTTCCAGGACAGCAAATACCTACTTTTCTTACTGAGGAGTTGGCAACACTATATGGAGGATTAGTCTGACTCATGATAAAATTTTCTACACTTGCCTATTATTAAGAATCATTGTTTGCCCATGTGATATAAGGTGAGTTAGCGCCAAGCGTTTCATGGCAGGCTGCACTCGTATGCAGATGATATTGTGCTTTTTCTACAGGGTTAGCACACGTTACCAGATTGACTTCAAGAGGAAGCATTTTAGTTTAAGTGAATATGTGTTGGACCTGGAATTGGATGACACGACACGAGTGACGCCTGAACTAAAGAGACATTCTCATTTTTCGATTCCCATTGTGTCATGAAAATGTCACAAGCAGAGACAGAAGGAGAAGAGAAGATGTGTTGGATGAGAAAAAAATTCCGACACACACTAAGGATTTGTAAAAATCTGTAACACCCATGATCCTGACTTCATTTGACACATGAGCTGATAGTTGCAGTGATTCCTTCTCCCAGGGAAGGTTTTATAAGCCGTGGTGCTGCTGTAATCCACAAACATAACACACTGTAATTCTGACACACATTACATGAATACACACCTGCCTCGACAGCCCGGGGGCCGGGGATTATGTGCAATTTTTATGTACCAGAGATCATTCTGCTGTCTGAGGGCAGGGGAGGGGAGTTCGCGCTAGCATCAAGATGAGAGAAAAAGATGGAATAATAGAAAAACTGAACAACTTGTTGAGTGATTGACGGGTACCTCTCTCCATGAGGACAGCGAGGAGGGAGGAGAAGGGAAAATGAGACAGAATGACAATCCATAGCCACGTGATGGGAACCAGAAAGTCAGCAGGGCACGGGTAAAACCAGCGAGCGAGGTAATAAAAGAGCAGCCGAGGACGAGGTGAATTATTGAGATTGCGACAGATGAGCGCGACTCGGCACAGCAGGAGGGCAGCAGGCGGTAAAATATACGAGATGTGCAGTCATTTTTTCAGCGACGACTCCCTGAATTAAGAAATACTGCCTAACACTGACACAGGCGACTGAATCTCATCATGCTGAGCGTTAAAGCAGCCAGCAGGATATTAAACTTTCATATCAGTCAGCTCTCCGATGTCAGGTTTCATGCATTTAAAAGAGCAAACAATTCATTCACATACACATAAAAAAACTCCTTAGCATGAAAAGAATAGAAACTACATTACCCAGAATGACCCTCACAGCTTAGGGAGTGGCTGTACCTGGAGAAAAAGGGGGATACAGAAACAGAAAAGGGGAGATATAAATGACATGTGACCTTTTCTGGTACAGAAGTCTTATTTGTACGATATGAACATATTTCAATATTGACAATACATAGTGACCTTTATAGAACGGAGCATCGTCCTCAAAAATGTGTTTCAAGTCTTATTTATGCTGTGTGATCATTGTTTGAGACTTGAATTCCTTGTTTGTACTGTACAATAGACGTGAGTAACTGAATATCTTTCTCCTTTACTTCCAGATTAAGTTTTTCTGTCATGAAAAGGAGAAAACATCCTTCAGAAGCTTTTGTGCAAAGAGAGGGAGAAGCTGTGAGATGCTGGATGATCTAGTGATACTGTCAATGCTTCTTTTTATACAGAATAAGAGAAAAAAATCTCACAAGCATTCGTGTACATATGTTTGCAAATGTCCCAATTTTCAGCTCATCCTGTAAAATTTCTCTGTTCTGCTTATTTGAAGTGTTTTCTCTTCACTAAACCTCCAACATCCAACTCTCTGTTTGTGTTTTCCTTCAATTTAAAGGTTTTTTTCTCACATAACATGCAGGAAACTGGAAATGACACCAGATATTGAAAGTTTAAAAATGGGCTTAAACACCGACTCACAGGACATTTTTGAACGTTTTAAGGATTCAAGGATTCAAGGAGTTTTATTGTCATTCAACCCATGTAAAACATGGGTGGGACGAAATAAAGTTACCCTGGTCCCGGAGCAAGCCCAATCATAGAAATGAGAATAATTAATTTATACAAATATACAATAAAAAAGAGAATAAAAGAAGAACACAATCAACTAGCGTTTTTAACAAATAGACAGAATAAAATAATAAACTGTGCAAAAATTGCAGTGTTCATTTGTCGGGGGGGCACTAAAGGAGACTACCAGAGTTCAAGATAAGGTCAAGATAAGCAAAATAGTTGTTAAACAGGTGTTAAAGGGTTAACAAATCCTGAAATTTAAAAAAGGTGTGTCGGTAAATGTGAAAATATGCTGCTTCAATTAGTCTACGGCGTCCTTGAACAGTCAAAAAACCCTGGATATTACCTGGACAGATGAGAAAAAACGCAAAAAGTCGAATGTGTTCTGAGAAAAATAATGACAGAAGAAAGTTTTGATGTCAGTGAGCAAAGACGATTGACGTGACATTTTTTTTTAATGCATTTTAATTATGCAGTGCTTAAGAGAGACAGGTGAAAATAAGCCAAATTGGCTAAACTGGCATATTTATAGGAATGTTTAATAATGTGGGGGCTGCACGGTGGCGCAGTGGGTAGCGCTTCAGCCTCACAGTAAGAAGGTCGGCAGTTCGATTCCCCCTTCGGGCATGGTTGGCCTTTCTGTGAGGAGTTTGCATGTTCTCTCCGGGCACTACAGCTTCCTCCCACAGTCCAAAAACATGCCCACGTTAGGTTAACTGATTATTCTAAATTGCCCTTAGGTGTGAGTGTGTGCATGAATGGTTGTTTGTCTCTATGTCAGCTCTGTGATTGACTGGCGACCAATCCAGGGTGTACCCTGTCGCCCAATGACAGCTGGGATAGGCTCCAGCCACCCACAACCCTGATTAGCAGGATAGACGGGTAAGAAAATGGATGGATGGATGTTTATTAATGTGCGCTGTCTCTGTATATTTAAACCAATGAACTAAACTGCTCTGAACATGGGGTCGAACTGCTTTTTTTCTGTGCGTTAATTTGGGATGACGAAAACAGACTCAATTTGCAAAGACCTTTGGAGTGAACTGTCTTTGGCTGAACTACCAGGAGACGGAGCGTGATCACACTCGGGTTGGTAATGAGACCCCATGAACACGCTTGACATTCAGAGCAGCTGCTGAACCACAAGTTTCTTTTTCCTCGAGTCCTGAGGGTCAGACCGTGCTGTTTCTTTGCCCGACCGGATCCCCCATGAGACTCTACACTCTGTCTATGAAAAAGACTTAATAAGGCTCCCAATTTACGAGAGTCTTGCAACATTTACTCCCCGAGGGAGGGGGCTCACGAGTGTGGTAGTGAGAAACCAAAATTTCAGAGTTCATTAACAAAAGTCTCCAATGACAGAGCAAGAACGTTTAATATCTCTATTTGATGAGTTGAAACGGAGTTAATTGGCCAGAGTTGCAAAACGAGGCATAGAAACCAAGAGGACAGTTGGAATTTTAAAAAATTGTCCATTTCTGGTTTTTTTGTAATGAACTCCCGAACTCTTCCGGGAACACATGCAGGCTCAGGAAATGAAAACGCATTTACAAAAACATATTCTTCATACATCATTAAATCTCTCACATCCTCCACTAAATCTGTCTGCCCT
The DNA here is from genome assembly GCA_008086565.1 of Thalassoma bifasciatum. Classification (NCBI taxonomy): domain Eukaryota; kingdom Metazoa; phylum Chordata; class Actinopteri; order Labriformes; family Labridae; genus Thalassoma; species Thalassoma bifasciatum. Next base: position 137,795 of record RPOG01001460.1, on the reverse strand, counting down.
CCATCAGGGGCTGCGTTCATTTACATAATTGTACATGCCATGGAAGCTCACACATCTTCAGCCAAACACAAATCCTTGTTTACTTAAATGTGTGATTATCGCTTCTCATTTCTTACCAAATCCTTCCTAATTGAGGCAATTTTCCAAGGTATGGGTTATAAGGCTTCTCTCAGAAGTAGAAAAGAGAAGGGAAGGGAAACATTACATGATGAGATCGTAATGAGGAGATACAGAAAGAACATGTGTAATAAAAAGTTTCCAAACAGGATGATTAGACAGTGGTAAGCAGACAAAACGGTCGGATAGAGCGAAGGTGACGTGTGGAGGAAGTGTGGGAAAGAAAGCTGTCCAGAGAAGCGCTAAAACCAAGTAAGACTGATGAGAAATGAAGGCGACTGGATGAAGAGCCAACAGAGCAGCAGGGGAGCAGAAAGATACACACACAGGAATTTCAATTACAGCGAGAATATTGGGTTTATTCAGCTCGTAGGATTACACAGGGGCGGGGAAAGAGGCTGTGTGTGCAGAGAGGAGAGGATGTATAAGATGAAGTGTTTAGATATGCATCCGTTTATCCAACTGTCTGCTAACTCTGCCGCTCTGTACATTTGCTGCCTGATACCGAACAATGTACTACACCAAGTGATATGTGAGCAAAATAATTATCACCCTTATTTACTGAGCAATTTCCAACAACGAGCTTGATGAAATAGATGCAACTCAACCTGGAAGAGATCTCAAAGATGTTTCTTAGAAAGTCTTCTTCAGTTTTTTTCAGAGAGGAGGTGAAACTTCTTCAAGAATTCAACCACAACCAGTTGAATTAGGCTTGGACTACCCTGATTTTTCCACTCAATGTACTTTTTCTTCAAAGCTTTCAGAGAGTAACGGTTAAAGTTGCAGAATACAGTGTTAACTGATCAGGATAAGATAAGATAATTGTCCACATTTCCTGTCACAATAATTCAAAAAGTTGGAATCGTGACAACCCTACAGTCAGCACATTCCCATCATCCGCTGAATTTTTACATCACAGCTGCGTAGTCTGGCAGAAATAGGATTGAGAAAACCATGCTTTGGTTAGAATAAACCCCCAAACTTGTTTCCTTGGAGAAACTTTTTTTTCAGAAACTTTTGAAAAAGGCCTCCAGACTAGAATTTTTTTTTTACTGCCAGCGTTGCCATATAAATGGTAGGCCTGAGTTTTCAGTTGTAATGCTGACATCAGCCTCCACTTTGCACATTCACGTTACACTTTTATGCGTCAACTTAAAGGTAGGGTCTGCTGGATTTTCCACAAATGTAAAATCTCAACTTTTGCAGCAATAATGTTGCTCAATTGCCATCCAAAGGTCTCCGTGCATGTGTCAGTGTCTGCCTCGCTCTTGTTTTTCCAACTTGTTCCTCACTAATATCTTCTTTGCCTCTCAAATTAATATGCCCAGCAAGGTATGTGTGTTTTTTGTACATTTTATGTATCTTCTTTGTGGACTTTGACTGTTTTATAATTGTGTGGACATGACGTCGATCTCTTCATACAGCCTTGAATAACTGGGTTGAGGGAAATAAATTCATTATGTGCCGTTTAGTATTAATAACTGTGTTTCTCATTGAGATACAAACTTTTGATTGGTCATCAAGTTCAATCTTATTCGTAATATTTGTTCCCATTCTGTAGCGATGCCTTCATTATTGGTTAAAACGTACAAAATGTACCGTAAGACTCGGCTATATCCCCTCTCATTATCTCCCACCATCCTCCATCAAATTCATATTCATTGAGGAGTGAGGCACTCAGGTAGAGCACTCCTCGGAGAATCAAACTGAGCCTGTTGAATAAATGAAGGCGTGACCACAGGCGTTGGCAGTGGGTTCTGGGAGCTCTTAATTATAGGGAGCAATTAGTTCTGCAGCGAAAAACGTATGACTTTTCAGAGGTCGGTCAGAGTCTGGATTGCCTCGGCAGATTTCTAATGAGATCCCTGCGTTAGATTCCTGACTAATAAATTAGATCTGTAGCAAAGTTTGACGTGCATAATTCACAATAAAAAGACTTTGTTTTTAATCTAAGGAAAGTGTAACCTCCAGAGAGTCCTTGAACTATCCACAACTTTCACTTTTTTACTCCACACTGTGAAACCTGCAAATTATTTTCCCAAAATGATTTGCAACCCTGGGACATGGACAGTATTTAGGGGCTTCCATAACAGTAATGCAAACCAGGACAGTTTCCATTACCAGCATTTAATATAGATGTTTTTAACTGAGATGTAATATAGCTGACGGTTGCTGGAATTGCATTTCAGTTGATGCATTCCCCTTTCAGTGCAAACAGACCACAACCTGTGACAACTTGCAGAAAGAGCAATATCATTTCTCAGCTATCAGAAGTTTGTGTTTTCTGAGTTTGTGGCATGAGCACAACAATAAGAGAGACAGCGAGGACCTATTGTAATCCAATGACAAAGGCAAACTCCAGACATGAACTAATGGTGCAGTTCACATGTCACAACCATTGACTGTATATGGAATGGACAGCGTGGCTCCGCCTGTCACCGTTCTACGATTTTGAAGACAAAAAACCCAGTTTCTCTAGCCGCCATTGTGCAGCCAGAGTCTGCGCAGTAGAGAATTTCTGGTGGAGCCAAGTAAAAAAGAAGAAATAAAAATATTCATTTCTTCTTCTTCAGAAGCTTTAGTCTCCTTTTGGCTCTTTCCCGAAGTTTCTTATATCCCCGATAAAATTACTTACAAACGGCAGCTGTCAACTATCGTAAAATGAAACTTATAACACGGTTTTTAACGTCCAATAACTAATGAGAAACTAACTTCTCAGAAAAAAAAACACCTGAACACGATGCAGCCAAATCACATCATCATACTACCTTAGCGTAAGGACGAGAGAAACGTTTCTACAAGGTATCGTAGTTTTTTAAAGCTTTCCCTGCTCATATCTGGAATACATGGGGAGGCGGGGCTTATGACCTGTACTGCAGCCAGACACCAGGGGGTGGAGCATCTGCTGGGGGCTTCAGTGTGAGCCGAACATTGTTACGTCCACTGAGTATTGACGCAGTGGCTATGAAAAGTTATTAAAGGATTTCTTTTTTTATATCAATGGGTTAGACCAGGAGAGGCCTCTAAAGTTGAAAATTTTTAAATATCAAAGCATATGTGACATGGGACTCCACTTATCACCCATTGTGGCTTTAATTATACCTGTAATGATTTAATCCCATAGAAGATGGCGTAGGAAGAAATGAACCTCCAGGACCGGTCAGGAGTGAAGGGACATTGGTTAAGCTCTTCCCTCGAGTGTCTCTGATAGCAAAAACCCCGTCCTCCACCTTCAGTTTCTGCATCCATAACCGTATATCTGTTCGCTGAGATAAACTTCACCTCTTTGTTCTGCTGCATGAATCAATGTGACAGGTTTGCACGGTGACTCCCACACGGTTCGCGCTCTTCAGACCTACGGCTTTCCCTTTGCTGTTGTTCTTTCACATTTCTATAAGCCCCCTCACCCTGTTATTTACCCAGCAGATCACACAATGAATGCACAAACAGAATATCACCGACAATTTAACTCATAACGTCGCTTCAAATGGAAAAATCCTGTTCCCGTAAACTTCGGGTCAACTCTTGTGCCCTTTGCAATAAAGAGCACCTTCAGACGTCGAGCTCAGGTACAGTTATTTTCATCACTTGAGTGTTCAGAGTCGCTCAGTTAAGATGCAATTTGACCTCTTTGAAGGTATTTCTGCAGCACAAACCAACCTTGGATCTTTGGTACACACATGAAGGAACACAGCAGGATGATTTGCCTCACAGGTTATTTCTATTTTTTCACTTTTGCTGCTTTCTTGCTTGACCTCGCTCTTTGTTTGTTGCATAAGAGAGGAAGTAGGAAGTTACAAAAGCTTCATTCATTAAGGAACAATCCAGAACATAAATGCATTTAGCCGCTCAACCACGTTAACCGAGTTCATCAGCTGGCGTTTCCCTCCCACAGGGACTGAATTAGACTAAAGGTAAATGAACCTTTCTGCCAAGGTCTCTGTGGTTCACATCACAATGACGATAACGACACTCGGGCTCCGCCTTCGACCTTCAGTAAAAGAGTCCTGAAGGACAAGAGGAAGAAGACAGAAGGAAGAATGAAAATTCAGTGACGTAAAGTGGATTTGTGAGCCATTTGTACACGTCCAAACTCTCGAGACTGACAGGAAATAATCATTACATGCAAGGAACTTAATTTTCTCTTTTCCTTGGAAAGAATGGAGGAGCGCTTCTATCTAATGATAGTTTAAAGAAGATTGTTTCACCGACCTTCAAACCAGAATAATCTGGAAGCCCTTGCTGGTCTGGCTGTTTAGGTGTGATCCCTATGTACCTATCCACAAAAAATGTTGGTAAAGAAAATAAGAAACCATTTTTTAAACATAAGTATTATTGTCTAGTGAGCCAGAGTTTGAGCCTCAATCACTGATTTCTCTGAATTCAGACTTTGATACCAGAAGATCATGATTTTTGAAAATTCTGAGATAAAACTCAAAATGCTTTATTTGTTGGAATTCCAAGAACAAAGTTGGATGATTTTCTTTTTTTCAGAATTATGTACTAAAAGTCAAAGTTCCATTTAGGATCAAAGTTGGAATCTTTTTTATTTTTTACTTTCTTTGGAGATGAGATCAAAGTAAGTAGAGATGAGAATCAGAAATCTTAAGTTCTTCCAATTTTTGAGATAAATTGCGACCTCTGTCTTCTTGAATTCTGGAAACAAAATTGGAATTCCTTGAGTTTTTTTTTTTTTACTACATTTATTTATTTATTTATTTATTTACAACTCTGACATTGGCAAAAAAAAAAACAAAAAAAAAAAACCCAAAAACATCTTTTTCCAGAATCCTAAGATAAAAAAAGAAAGAATTCTGTGTTTTTAAATTCTAAAATCAGTCGGAGTAATTTATTTTTCAGAATTTTGAGATCAGTGCCTTAATTCTGACTTGTTACTGAAAGTGCTTTTAGAGTTCTGATTTTGGAACTCTTAGGGAACTCTTGGATCACAAGTTTTAAGAAAAATACGCTTTATTTTTGCATTTCATCCTTTTGTTTACACTAAAACTGTAACTTTTAGAAACAGCCCTTGGAGTTGAATTTCTGAAACCCCATAGCCACTGTTTCTGTGTAAACAGTGAGCTGAAGTGGAAAACCCTGACGTCAAGTTTTGCTTTTGTAAGTGGGTATCACATTTTCATTGTGGCAACATAAACTGTCATGCGCAAACTGGACAACAGCAACAACAGGAACCATAGCAGACGACCATGTTTGTGTGAAAACAGACTTTTTTTTCACTGCGTTTTTTTTTTTGTGTTCGTATGAAACATGTAAAGGGTGTCTTACTTTAAAGTTAGGATCTGAAAAAGTCATATCACAAGAAATCAAATACAACTTTTCATGGCCTGGCCTCCATGTTTGGTTTCTTTTAATTGTCCTTTCTCCTCTTCCATCTTACCTCGGATGATTCTTTTATCACCGCTTTATTTTTTAAGATATTAAGGTTGTTTAAACATAAAAGCACAATTGATTCGACCGACTGGTGGACACACTGTAGCCGATAGCCAAGAGGCTACAAGCGCCACCTTACAACTTGTATGGTCAACCAAAAGTCACAGAAACATCATCGATTTTTAAGGAAGACCAAAAACAAAATGGAAAACGAAGATAAAAATATAGCACGTCCACACCTCACAGCTGTTCCCATTAATCAATAAACAGAAAAAGAACTGAGTTCCCAAACTATTTCCTTATTCACTCTGAAGAAACTACAAGTTTGTACCTGAAGGCTGCAACAAGATGGATCCAATTCAACCGGAGTATTCATTAGGTTTAAAGAAAAAGCGAGAGCGTCAGTTGTTCCAGCACAGAGAGTCAAAGGTGTCGCAGGAGAAATGAAAATAAAAAGGGCCCAGATCACAGAGTCACACGCAGCTTTGTCGTAATTTGATCCTGGAGAACAAGTCAAACCCTGCGAGTCATTTTAGCTTAATGGAGAATTCTTGTAAAAAGCAGATGAGCATCCGTTGTAAGTGGCGTTTGAACCTTACTACCTTGTTCCTCGCCGTGCAAGAGCGTGTAACAGGACGGGACAGGAACGAGGAGGAGGTGGATGGAGAACGGTTCTCAGGGCGTAAAGTATGATACGTCTTTATCACCTAAAGGGATCATCGGTGCAAGGAATGGGAGAGAAGGAATCTGCCATGAGGAGATCATCTTTGATGCTAAAGGAGCCTTTTTCACATCCACCCACAGCCGCTACGCTCTCAGTCACGCCACGACCCCCCTCCACGTCTCTGTCAGATTAAAGAGCCGCACCACCTGCAGAGGAGCTGCAGACTTTCTTTGTGTCTCTTCAGGGAGACAAACACTCTTCCTGATCAGGAGCCTGGAGCTGATTTCTCATCACGGGTGTCTCTTCTTTTTTTTTTTCAAAGATGCGCTTGTATCCTCAGTGGAAATGTTTCATGTTCCCGACTGAAGAGCCACTCGTCTGATCAAACTATACTGGCCGTGTTGTGACAGTCTGTGGTGGTGTGTTAATTAGAACCAAGGTCATTACTGTGCAAGTCTGGTCCTTCAATTGATTTTCTCCATCCTCAAAGCAGATTCACAATGTTCCTGCACAGTTTGACCACCTTTTTTAAAATCTAGAGTTTTGCAGCAAACTCTAGTCTGGAAATATGAGACAATGCTTGAGTACTACGAAGCTGCTGTTCCTCCAGTGACCACTTGAGGCTGGCTCTAGAAGTAAAAGCAGTCACATACACACCGAACCAAAAAAAAAAAAAAGTTTTCAGGGCAGAAATTAGCTTATTCATACCCTGGTACACGAACTGTCTCCTGCCTGGTTTGCTAATCTCGCTAACGCCACATACTGTTCGGGGTGAATTTTTGTCTAACTTGGTTGTTTTGAAGTTATTAAGATCGGGTGCTTGCCCAATGAGAGGCACAGCTCAGATAACGTGACTGACCTGCACTTGAGGTCAAGGTTGACTAATCAGCTGTGTCAGCTTTTTTAAGGCTTAATACTATCCATCCATTTTCTTAACCGTCAATCCTGCTATTCAGGGTCGCGGGTGGCTAGAGCCTATCCCAGCTGTCATTGGGCGAGAGGCGGGGTACACCCTGGATTGGTCGCCAGTCAATCGCAGGGCCGACATAGAGACAAACAAGCACTCACACCTACGGGCAATTTAGAATAATTAATTAACCTAACGTGGGCATGTTTTTGGTCTGTGGGAAGAAGCCGGAGTACCCGGAGAGAACCCACGCATGCACGTGGGGAACATGCAAACTCCACACAGACAGGCCAAACATGTCAGAATGGGGAATCGAACCAGCGACCTTCTTGCTGTAAGGCTGGAGCGCTACCTGCTGCGTCACCGTGCAGCCCTGGCTTCATACTATTCCTCCAGTAATAGTTTCACATGATTTACAGCGCCGTCAACAGCCCTATTTTTCTCTCTGGTTATTTAGAAACCGCTTCAGGCACTGCAGGGGGGTAATCTTGCTTGAGTACAGCACAGTATGGATGGCCAGTGTGATTGCACCCTTCCTACAAACCCCCTTCCCTCTGATTGGACAGTTCCAGATGGTTGAGAACCACCTCTCAAGCGTGTCATGAACCTGTCGGGGATCATTGTGTGCTGATGTCATCATTTCAGCAAGGCTTGTAACAGTAGAAAGTCAAATTAAAGCCCATATGCCACTTTATTGGATTGTGATTCTCTCTCCAGTCACTTCTGTCAAAGAGAAACAGAAACTGAACAACTTCACGCTCATGTCTTTCCCAGTCGTTGCTGCTTGTTGATATTCTGAATTGGACATGAAGAGAAATCAAACTGACGCAAACACAATCCAAAAATGCAATTAAAATGTTAATTCTTTCGCCTCTGAGAAACTCTTTATTTCATTTAGTTTAAAGTGTGCTGCGTCCATCTTCATTTATTTCCCCTGTCCGCTATAATCAGGCGAGAAAATTCAATCACAGATATATATTCCATTTCTTAGCTTTGACTTAACACACACACACACACACAGCTGTGGAATACTTGGGGGTATGGATTAAGAGTAGTTAGTATTCATGAGGGTGAAGGCATTCTTCACGACTGTCTTAATGTCACCTCCCACTGTGTGTGACTGTGTGTGTGTGTGTGTGGCCTCATTTTAAAGGTGTGTGACCGCATAAATTGTCTGAAGTGACTTCCTCCTTTAGGCTGGGAAGACGCTTCTAAATGGACTCACACACACACACACACACACACACACACACACACGCACACACACATGCTGTATATGAGTATAAATGTATGCATAAAGACTCTCACAGGCTTTTTTTCCACATGGCAAAAGCAATTTAAACCCTTCATGCTCAAACATGCGCTCACAGTTTACTCTATAAGCTCCGAGCGAAGTCAGGAACCATCAGAGGAAGTGAAAGACGTTTGTTTTCCGGGATGAAGGAGTGGAGTTTATTTTCACACACACAGAAAAAGTAATCGAACGTATTTCTGTGACATTAGACGTTTCAGCTTGCGCTCACAGCCATCGTCATCATTTATCCGCCACTATGAATGGTGGGAAAAAAGTCCCCAGTTCTCTCTGATCTGCCAACAGAACAGGTTGATTTGCATACGTTTTAATCCGCAAACAACTGGAGGAACAACCTCATTGAAGTCCGTCACTCCTCAAATCCAGATGTTGTCAGATTTCAAGTCTAAGATCGTGTCTTGATCCTCTCTATCTGCTTCAAGCTTGATTTTTTTAATAACTGGGGGATGAAGAGGAAGCTCTTCAGCTGTGAGTAACTGTCTACACAGATTTTCATTTATTTATTGACTTTTCTAAAGCTCATTCAATTATCCAGAGTGTTCTCTTTAATAATCTTTTGTACATAAAGTCTGACAAGATGTGAAATGTGTGAAATGTAGATTTTAGATTATCAAGAGTTCTTTCTTCATCTCTGTAAAAATAAGAACACTTCACTTGTTCTGGCTGAAAGTTTCCTTTCAGAGTTTTGGCCGTAGAGACAGCAGTCCAAGAAAACAAACCCAGACATCTTTTCCAGACATTTTCTCCTGGACAATCCTGAGGAGACTAGGTGAGTTATCTTAACCCTTCAACGAGTTCTTGGTCTACCCTGAGGCAAGGATCAACTCTTAAAAAAATGCGTCTCTACCCGGTGCCTAAACCACCTAAAGTGACTCTACCTCAGCTTTTGATGTGAAGAAGCAGAGTTTTTATACTTCATCTGTTATGTTCCTCTTATTCAAGGTCAGGTCACAGGGGTGGAAACTTTATTGATTCTCTTATCAATTCCTAAACTAGCTTTAAGGGTTTTCTTTCTCAAAAAAAAAAGATGGAGTTTATAAGTAAAATAATATGAAATGCAACACTGGTCACTACAATGTAATGTAAAGACTCTATAAGGGAATTAAGAATAAAGGCTGATGATGTGGATGTTAAGTTTACAATTATCTTTAGTTTGTTCCATCTTGCTTTATTTTGCATTTATATTTTCTCTCTCGCTCCCGCCCAAACCTTTGTGTTTGTTGTCCCTAGCCTTGTTGTTTTCTTGTACGGTATGTTGTTTTAAAAAGGTTACAAACCCACATAAGTGATTCCCAACCTGTGGCTGCAAAGGTATTGCAAGTGAGCTGCCAAATCATTTCCAAAATAGTATGATTTTATAGTGTGTGTCTGTAAAATCATACTAAATAACCGCTGTTACACTTTGAAGAGTTAAAAAAAATGTTCATATTTTTACATGTTAGAGCTTAATACATAACAATGACCTGAAAAGTAATTAAAAAATAATAATAATAACCCAAAATGTAGGGGTGCAGATGACACAGTGGATTAGGTTGCGCACCATGAGGTTCCCCCTTTCCCGCATGTCACTCCCCACTCTCTCCCCCTTTCCTACTCTATCCATCAAAGGCATAAAAAGTCCAAAAAATATCTTTGGATAAAAAAAATGTTTCAAGTTGCTACATTTTCAAAAATGTTTGAGACGCAAAAGTGGGCCCAGAGCTGTAACAGGTTGGAAACCACTCCACACATCTCTGAACAACCCTCAATAGACCAACAAGTCATCCAACTATTTCACTACTTTCCAGATTTTTTTTCCTGACATCAGTTGGCCGGGTTTTTTTAACTCTACGACAAGAAGACATCGAGTTATGAACTTGCATCCTTTAAAGAGGTTCTTGTCAGCCAGACACATAATCCATCCAATGAGTTCTGGGTCTACTCTCTGGCCTCAAGCACCTGAACCGTTGATGAAAGGAGTGGTGCTTTTCTACTCCCCAAGCTTGTTCCATTTTCCTCGAACATTTTGACTGAGATGTTCCCAAAATTTGTTCCATAGCCCAACAGTTACCTGTGTGATCGTCTATTTTTTTTTTTTTTTTTTTGAAGATATTTTTTGGGCTTTTCTGCCTTCAATTGGATAGGTGAGGAGGACAGTGGATAGAGTTGGAAAGGGGGTAGAGAGTGGGGAATGACATGCGGGAAACAGGCCACAGGCGGGAGTCGAACCCAGGCCACCCGCTCAAGGGCAAACCTCATGGTGCGTGGCCAAATCCACTAGACCAGTGGTTCCCAACCTGTGGGTCACGGCCCCCTGGTGGGCCTTGATGGTATTGTAAGTGGGCCGCCAAATCATTTCCAAAATATTATGATTTTAGAGGAGTGTAATTATATAAAGATACAAGACACCAAAGAAAGAAAGGAACAAATATACAGAATACTGTTTTAAATGTCAAAACTCAATTGTGAAATGGGTGAGGGAAATAAAAAATGTTCAGATATTCATATTTAAAAAGTTCCACAAAGAAGGCTTGTTATAGCCCAATGGGTAACATGACCTGACTTAAATTTAACAATGACCCTTAAAAATGGGCCCTAAGTTGGAAAAGTTTGGGATCCACTGCACTAGGCCATCTGCACCCCGTGTGATCATCTTTTTAATGGCTGTAAACAGCAATATTCATTGGCACTGAAAAATAACTGACCTTGAAAAGTAAGAATCATGCTTTTGGTGAAAATTCTGGTAATGCACCGAGAAAACTGAGTGCCAGACATCATTAAAGGGAAAAGAATAATGTTAGCGTTGTCGATTATGCAGAAAGTACAAGATTTTTGGAGTACGGCCAATTTTCGTCCTGTTTGTAAACAACACACTACATTTTCATCAGAGCTGTCAGCACTGTTAGAGTCTGAGAAAGTAAAACTTTGAGCCCTTAACTTTGACTTTTTATTACAGGTCTTAAAGTCCAGGGTTGTTGGCAAAGATCCATTTTACCAGCAGTCACATTCTTCACATGAATATTTTCCATCTTTAAATGCCTTCTGGCAGCTTCAGCGCTCAATCTTTGAACTTCTTCTCCTCAACTTTTCCGGTGAAGTAAAGTTTGAAAAGGTCGATTCTGTTCTCTGTGATATTCTCAAATTAATCATGAACCATCTCTCTGACTCGCAGCATGAAGGCTGTTAAGTCCCAGCACAGTTTATAATCCATCTGTATTTCATGATTCTCATCATTATTCTGAAGTTTATTCAATTTCAGCTCAGAGTCAAAAGTTATTTGCAGTCTGGATGTTTCTGCGAGGGAGAAATCGATCTAGTGAGGCAGCAAGGGGGACGCAGTTCACGAGTGTGTGTGTGTGTGTATGTGTGTGTGTGATGACTCAGCACTGCTTGGCTCTAAACAGGTGAAGGGGACACGATGAACCTCTGCAGAGACTCGCTGCTGATTTACTAACGATTGCACTCATGGACAGACTGTGTGCAGGTGTGTGTGTATGTGTGTGTGTGTGTGTGTGTGTGTGTGACTGCAGACAAGAGGCCATTGTAGCAAAGTGGGATAAGTGGAGGCCTCTCGGTGTTCATAATAAGCCGAGCAGAGGAGGGTAAGCGGTCTCCACAATGGATGATTTTTCTGCCAACTGTGGAAATAAAATAGAATTAGACTCTGTTTGGGTGTGTGTGTGTGTGTGTGTGTGTGTTGTACAACTGATGTCCCAGGTTTATACAAAATGGAAAAACCCCTGTGTTGAAAAAGGGATAAACAAAACATGCAGGAGAACTGAAAATCTGCAGTTTCCCGAGTAACAGTGTAACTGTGTAGCAGTCTAACACAGTGAACCTTCCTTATAAATCAAACCAAAAATACAAAAAACTGAAGAACGCTGCTTTGTAATGCCATTTTCCAAACAATCTTTATAAGGTTGACTGAGGATTTAAGCATGTGTTGTTCTTCATGACCACTGTCAGATAGAAGCAAATCCAGAACAAGGTGACAATCACAGATCCACTCATTGACAGACCACATACTCCAATAATAAGGCAAAAACAAGGTGACAACCAAAGATCTTCTCATAGACAGACCATATACTCTAATGCAAATGCAGAACAGGTTGACAACCAAAGAGCCACTCATTAACACAATCTTCCATACAAATTCAAAATAAGTTGTCTGCCAAAGATCCACAAACGGACAGACCATATACTCCCATACAAATTCAAAACAAGTAGGCAACTCAAGATCCACTGATAAACGGACTTCATTCTTCAATGCAAATGCAAAACAAGTGGACAACCAAAGATCCACAAACAGACAGACTACATACTCCCATATATATGCAAAAAAAAAAATTGAAGACCAAAGATCCACTCATAGACGGACCACATACTCCCATACAATGCAAAACAAGTTGACAACATAGGATCAACAAATAGACATACCACATACTCCATTTCTAAGGCAAAACAAGTTGAGAACCAAAGATCCACTCATAGTTGGACAGAATACTTCCATACAAACACAAAAAAGGCTGATTACGAAAGATCCACTCACTGAAAGACTACATACTCCAATACTAAGGCAAAAACAAGTTGACAACCAAAGATCCACTCATTAGCAGACCAAATACTCCCATACAAATTCAAAATAAGGTGGCAACTCAAGATCCACTCATAGACAGACTTCATTCTTCAATGCAAATGCAAAAAAAGGGGGACAACCAAAGACCCACTCATTTATCGACCACATTCTTCTGTACAAATTCAAAACAAGTTTTCTGCCAAAGATCCACAAACGGACAGACCACATACTCCAATGCAAATGCAGAACAGGTTGACAACCAAAGATCAACTTATAGACAGACCACATACTTCTATACTAAGGCAAAACAGGTGGACAACCAAAGATCCACAAACTGACAGATGGCATACTCTCAACAAATCTAAAACGAGTTAACAACCAAAGATGCACTAATAGACAGACCACGTGTCCCCATACTAACACAAAACAAGTGGACACCCAAAGATCCACAAACAGACCACAAACTCACGTTAAAATTGAAAACAAGTTAACAACCAAAGATCCACTCAGTAACCAACCACATACATCTGTACGAATTCAAAATAAGTTTTCCACCAAAGATCCACTCATAGATGGACCACACACTCCCAAAAACAAACAAACAGACAAAAAAAGTGAAAGAATGGGACAACCAAAGATCCACTCATTAACAGACCACATACTCCAATGCAAATGCAGAACAAGTTGACAACCAAAGATTCAAGAAACAGACAGACCACCCACTCCCACACAAATATAGAAACTTGTCAATTCTTCTTTACAGTGAACACTAAACAGGTTAACAACCAAAGATCTACAAACAGACAGACCACATACTCCTATAAAGATGCACAACAGGTTAATATCTAAAGAAACACAGAAAAGATAGCGCACCCACTCCCAAACAAACATTTAAATTAGACATTTCTGAATAAAAACACAGCATTCACACGTTGTTCTTTCCTTTTCCTGTTTAACAGTTTCCTCAAATTCTTAAATGGTTTTTTTTTCATTTCCTTTGTGACCTCCCTTGATATCCTAACCTTTACTGTCGTCTTATTTTCCTTTTTGTTCCTTCTCCACTGCTTCCTCTTTCCATCCTCCCCTATTCTTCCCTTCCATCCTCCTTCATATTCCTCTTTTTACCCCCTTCATCCTGTTCCTCCTCCTCTTCAACCTCCACATAGAAACCTAAAGAAAGAAAAAAAGAGTAGGAGGCAGCAGGTTTGTAGTTTAATTGTCAATGAAAGCCATAACTGAACAGGGAGGAGATTTGACGAGAGGAATAGGAGGACACAGATGAAGACGAACAAGAGGAGGAGGAGGACAGATGGGATTATGAAAATGGATCGCAGTGGGAGAGCAGAGGAAGAAGAAGAAGAGGAGGAGTTCGATATTTGTGTCATGCTGAGTGGGACTGTAATTAAAAAAAAAGACTGAGTGTGATTATCAGCAGGGGGGAACAAATGATCCACTCATCAATATTCAACAGCCTCAGGACTCACTCTGCAGGCTCAGAAACTACACTCTCTCCTTCTACTCTATTTATCTGCAGACGTCACATTCTGCTTCAACACCTCGATCTGTCTTTAGTCTGTTCTGTGAAGCTCGCAGTGATGGGGGGGGGGTCAGCTTCTTGTCAGGCTTCTCCAGGGACAGACTGTGCAGGTGAAGCCATCCAGGTCGACAAAGAAGTAGATTTGAATTAAAAAATAATGATCTCTCGATACTGAAGTTGGAGATTTCAGGGCCATAAAGTTGTTTCTCCTGACAACTGGATGAATTCCTCTTTAGTACCTCCAGTTCAACTCCTCCCTGGGATGAATCATGAGCGTTGAGGCTATAAAACTGAGTCTTTCCTCTGTGGACGGTCTTATCCGGAGTAGGGATGAACACACAGTCCTCGTAATGAGCACATTTATTTTATATATCATCCTGGAGCAGAATAAAATGAGGGAAATTAGTTCCTGTCTTCAGGGGGGAAACCAGCGCTGCTTCCTGAAGCCTCGCAGTGAGAGGGAAGACGGATGGAGCGCCATTACGTTCTCGTGAGGCCTACACACATTAAGAGCTGCCGTGGAGCCAGGAGAAGACACATGAAAGACGTCACATGTTGGCCGATGTGTTATGGAAGCGTCCTTGTTTCTCTGAGAGCTCACAGAGGGAAGAGCCGGGAGTGATGGGAGCCTGGTGGGTTTCACTTCAAAGCCTCAATCCACACATCAGAGCAGAAATCCTCCTCCCCCGAGAGCCGCGTCTCCGGGGGACGTCCGGGATTTAGAGTAATTGAGGGAGATAGTGTTGTGATTGAAATCCAGCGTAAACCCAACACGTCTGATTTCTACTGTAGCGACTGTAGAATAGAGCTCCGGGGACGCCTTCTCTAATCCTCTATGATGTAACTTCACTTCCTCTTCACCTACTTTTGCGAAACCTGGTGTCTGCGGAGGATTTGGAGGACTGTTCTGGAAGAAATGCCCCGGCTTTAAGGGTGTGAAAGTAAAGCAGCGAGCCCGGCCTGAGAGGCTCAAGACGAGGAAAAAATAAAGAAGTTAAATCCACAGAGGAGGACGAGGAGATCGTAATTCTGTGCGTGTGAGAAAAAAAGTGTGAAAGTCTCCAGTTTACAGGGTCACTCTTTAACACCAGGAGCTGACAAAGACACACTATCAGGTTCAGAGACGACCATTGTTCAGGAGCACTGTTGCCAACTCAGCGACTTTCTCGCTAAATCTGGCGACTTTCCAGACCCCTTGGCGACTTTTTAATGTGTAAAGCGAAAAATCTAGCGACTTTTTCTGGTGTCATAGGCGACTTTTCTGGTGTTTGGCGACTGACGTGAAAGCGTGTATCATTCCACAGTCACCATTCTCAACGAGCAGCGGGTTCTGCCGTGAGCCCCTCCCTCGTCTGAAAGCATTCGCAGGCGGTCGGTCTCGACTCTCGCAGCAGTCGCAGCTGCAGTCAGAGGAGAGGAGACCGCGCATGCGCTAAACTGCCGCTGGTTTACAGCTGGAAGCAGAAGTGAAAGTACTTCACATGTACACAGTACCTGGAAGATATTAGAGCGGCTGCTGCTTTAAAGCGCTCGTTCAAAACCAGTCACAGCCGCACGCTGGGACGGGAAAAAGATTCACTAGAAATACGAAGTCTTGAAAACTACCTTAACTTTTAAAAAAATCCCTTCCAAATTCCAAATTGTTCCTAAAAGAGCCCGTAGTCTCCTCTGCGCCCAACGTTCAAAATGATAAAAAAATATCTTATCCGCTCCAAACAATATGAATAAAAATGGGAAGAAAAACTGTCATTTTTTGGTCTTATAATGCAGAGAAACATCAGCTCTTTTTTCTCAAAAGACACTGAAAATGAGTTAGAAATTTAAAAAATAAACTTTAAAATTTTAAACAAGCTGAGAGAGACAGAGATAATTATAAAAGCCACTTTCTGCTGGTTAAAAATATAGAAAATTAAAAACAGGTTTTTTTTTTCTTCTCCATATTAAGACAAGACTTTATAATAAAAAGTCAAAATTATCAACTTTTATTTTTTCTTTTTAAGAAATCTTGACTTGTAGATCTAATTTGTGGACCTAAACATTTAGGAAGTTTATTGTACACTTTTTGTCTCTTCCAGGACATAATTCCATTCTCCTACAGAGTTCCTAACAATAACAGTCCAATGCCTGATTATGCAAATTAGGTGATGACGTCATCTAGCGACTTTTGGGGCAGCCAATAGCTACTTTCCTCACTGAGGAGTTGGCAACACTGATCAGGAGGAACTGAACCAAAGCCAACACAGCTGGGGGGTCAGTTTATCGCTACACCACCCTTCAGGCTGGGCTCAATCAATGAACTCCAACCCTGACAAATGTCTCCTTAAGGTTTGTTAATGATCTTTCATGGACGGTGTCAGTTTCAGGATTTGATGTTAAATGGTTCCTGGTCAAAGTCAGGTCATTGTGCTCTTTAAGTGTCACTGCGTTCATAAATAACATCACTTCCTGAGGCTTTCACCACGTCATCTGTGAAGTCTCCTGCTTTAATTTGTCCCCGGAGGTCCCGTTATCCTCACCCTCCTCTCCTGTCCACTCTCACCTTCCCCTCAGCTCTCTTTTCTTTCTCTCTCTTTGAGTCCCGTCAGCGTCACTTCGCGAACAAAGCCTCGTAAACGTGGAAACGTTTCAGTCCCCGGTCTGTGATTATCACTAATTTGACTTTGGGCTCGTTGTGCATTCTTCTGAATGTCACCACTGACACTTTTTAATTATGTTTCTGTATAAGTCTAAGACACCTTATTATCCGTGACCTTTTTAACTCATCAATAAATCAGACTCTTTATATTCTGCTTTCAGGGGCTGACCTTCTGGGTATGAACCAGATTTGTCCGGAGAGAGGAGCTCAAGTTTGGGTTTTTGATAAAAGTTAATGTTCAAAGAAATCACTATTTGGACTACAGCTATTTTGAACAGGTTTATTTTTGTTGTAAAAATCAGCTTTTTGAGTGGGCACTTGAGGAGCTGCAGTGTCTACACTTCAAAACACATTTTTTTTTCACCAGTTTTAATTTGGTTTCACAAAAGGCCACACACACAAAAAAAAAAAGTTGAATATCCCTGTAATAGTTCATGAAAATGAAGCAGGTGTATCGACTGTTTCGTAAAAACGCCGATACCGACTGAAGCATGAATCAGTTTCTTTAAAAAGTTAATGAATCTCAGGAGGAAAATTTACCGTTCACGCATCACATTCATCATTCTTAGTGTCACTTTCCCGCTCTCGCTCTTTCACCCTCCCGTCAGCAAAACATTGGCTGACCTCAAACCTCCATCTGCATCCACACACACACACACACACACACACACACACACACACTTTCTACATGTTCCTGCTCATAAAAGAGATGGATATTGATTCACAGAATGCTGGAGGTGGAGGTCAATCCCCTCAACATGGTGATGAAGTAAAGGTGTGATTCGCATATATAAGCCGTGGGAAGAGGTGTGTGTGTGTGTGTGTGTGTGTGTTGAGTGGGGGTGTTGAATTACATATGGATGTTGACAACTCGGTGCTAACTCAGCAAGCAAACAAAAAAGAAAATGAAGGCTCAAAGTGTTAGGCTGTTTTCCAAACCTCCTACTACTTCAGCTGAAATTCAGTATTTAGTAGGCAGTATGCGAAAACTTGTGAGATCTGTAGTAAATTATAAGTTCCCGGATGTTTCTACTGATCTGAGAAAATTTCTCAGTGTGCAACGGACCAGTCTACTTGGCGTAATGTTTCCCATAATGCACAGCGCTAATGCCGTATGTCAATTCAGGGGCGCTCATGTTGAGGTGAATTACTGACACCTACTGGAATAAATCAGCTCAACTACAACACAACAACAAAAATGTGAAACTGTCCCAGAGATAAAAGTGAAGTGACAGGAAAGAAAAAGCGGTAAATCTGCTCACTTCATCATGAAAGAGCTGTTTACTTTTACCAAATTCATAAAAGCCCGTAAAAATGTATCACTTTTTATTTTCAACTAACAGCCTACGTGGGTAATGTGGATGCAGTTTTTACACCAGCTGTAAAAATAAAAAGTCAGTTTGTTTCAGATTTATTTTCAATACACTATAATTTTTGGTGCAAGAGTAAAAATCAAATATGGCTATTTTGCTGTAATAAACTTTTATACCTTTACAAATTCGATCAAATCGAGACTCTAATCTCTCCCTGAATTTGTTGTTTTTCTAAATGAAAAATGTTTCTTGAACCACTGAAGATCATGAAAATACCAAAAAAAAAAAAAAGGAAAAGAAAAAAAACCTCAAAAATATTTACAACTATTATTCCCTTTTTTTATTCCCTATTTTGCATAATTGGGCATTGGAGTGTTATTATAAGGAATGCTGTTGGTGAGAGGAATAACGTTGTGGAAGACACAAAAAGTGTATATAAAAAACATCCTAAGTGATTAGAATTACAAATTGGCTTTACCGGATTCATTTAAAATTGGTGATAATTTGTAACTTTGAGAAGAAGGTCAAGATTTCAAGATAAAAAGTAAGAATTTTGAGATAAAAAGTAGAAATTTTGACTTTTTATTTCAAAATCCTGACTTAGTATAGATAAAAAAAAAAAAAAAAAAAACCCTCAATATTTATTTATTGTTCACTCTTTGTGTCTTTCTCTAAACCCTAGGGGTGGGTGGGTCAGTACATATATATTGCATGGAAATTCATCATGACTACGGAAAAAAAAACCCTCAAGAAATCCTGTTTTATTTTCAATATTTTTAACCAGCAACAACCAAATTGGCTTTTATATTTATCCCTTTCTCTCTCAGCTTGTTTAAAATCTTCATGACAGTTTTTTTCTTATTTTCTAACTCATCTTCAGTGTCTTTCTTTAAAAAAAAGAAGTTATGTTTCTCTACATTATTAGGGGAAAAAAGAGTGTTTTATACTGTTTCCCTCCATTTTTATTCATATTTCCTGGAGACGATAAAATATTCGTAATTTTTCTGGTCTTGTAACCAGAGAAGAATGATTGACCAATCAGGTGTAAGCAAGAAAAAAAAAGTAGAATTATATACAGCAACTGTTTTGTTTGAAAAGGACACAATCACCAACTTGTTGTGTAGTTGACACACGACACTCAACAGAATTTCTTTCTTTCAGTTTTGTGTCAAGATGAAGCCTGACATGTCCTTTGACTGAACTTCTGATCCACCAATCAGCATCCTCCCTCCTCTTTGAAAGGTTTTCAGTCTGACAGGAGTCTTAAATGAAACCAGACCCCCAGGGTGTTTTTAAAACCTGCTGGTTCAACTCGCCTGGATGATACAAAAGTAGATATCTGCAGATCCAGACTGAAGGTCTGAGGAAACAACCCGCGGCATTTTTCCTCAATTCGATTCTTCACCTGCTGAAAATTTTATGCTTTTCAAACAGAGGCTGTGTTTGCTTTCTTCTTAGCATCATCCTCTCATCCAACAGTGACAGGATTAAGTCCTCAACACTGAAAATGACTCACAAACTTCTTTGGTGTGGTGACTTTGTTTGGTGTGTCCTTCCTGATACAAAACTACGAAACTTTTCAGCTCTCCAGTTCTTTCTTCTGACCAACGCCAAGGACACCTCTGAAACAAACTTTGTTTCGCGTCAATCTTCAGTCTGAGCAGTTAAACTGATGCAAACTGAAGTATAGATGATTACAGGTTGATATTTACGACTGAAGCTGGTTTAATTCAGCGCCTAAAGAGCGTCTCCCTGCAGTCTGATTAAACTTCTCCACAGCTGCAGGCCTCTTTAAAAAATCTTTGAGTTATGTTTCTCCCTCTGAGAGTTCAGAGTCAAACATCTGACTCACTGCAGCAGGAGAAATAACAGCAGTGTCAGTTTAATCTGATCTGAATTCATTCTAACTCAGGGACACGGCGACTCTCTGACAGCTGATTCATCTGCTCCCACAAACCTTCAAACCAAAAATACCATTTCTCCTGACATCCGTCCCGTCTCCATAAGCCTCGGAATAACATTATCCCAGTTTCTGATTCTCCTGTCGTCTCTTCACAACCTCCCAGGCAGCGATCATTATCCCGGCTTATCTTTTCATTTCTAGTCTCCGTCCCACATCTCTCACTTCTTCTCCTTCTCCCTTTTTTGTGTCGGGGTAAAATTAAAGGCATTCACAAAGTAAGCAGCCATTTTCACACCCTGGGAAGTTTCTCTCCTCGGCCAAAGATTTAATTCTCTCTCAGGAAAAATGCACAAAAGAAAGTCACTTGATTAGATTCTTGAAAGTCTTGAAAGCATCAGTGACTCAGACGAAAAGCCTCCATCCCTCCTCATAGAGGTCACACTCTCGCTCTTCATCCACCTACCTGAGTAATCTGCCTCCAGAACATGAAATATTGCTCTAAAGTTTTTGTTTGGGAAGTCATAAGTACATTTTATTTATTATACATGAACTGCTGCAGGGGAGGTCTCAGACTTTCAGTGGAAAATGAAAACATCCTGTGACTGCAGAGAAAAGCCAGATACAGAGCAGAGTTTATGAGTTTATAAGGCAAAATCTTTACAGTGCAAGCTTCTGTCAAACCCACTGTTTACAACGAAACTAGGACTTGAAAAAACACTTTAATATGACCTTTTAAGGCTATTTAAGCAAACTTAAGACCCATATTAAAAATTATCTGGGTGTAGCCTCAATGTTATTAAACATTTACTCATAACTTTACAGTGAAACTAAGACCTGCCATGATCAGATTAAGAGGACTTCACAATTTTATTTTAGCATTTTAAGGCCTGAAACATCAATTTTCATTCTTTGAAATAAGTAAAGTAAGGACAAATGCTAGATCTAGATGTGTTTTATTTTGGGGGGTTAAGTTGTGTTTTCTTTATCTTTTTTTTTTTTTTTTTTTTCAAAAACAAGCCTCGGCTTCAGCCTACTCCTTTTATTTATTTATTTATTTTGGTTGCAGAGTTTGTTTTCTTCTGTGGGTAAATATTCTTTGCAAGCATGTAAATCAATTTTCTTTTCTTTTGCTCCATTCTGATTCGGAAACTGATTGCACAGAATTAAACTTATTGTTCTGATTATTGTAACTAAAATAAAAACATTCACTCAGTAATGTAAAGCCTCTGTCAAACCGAAAATTTTACAGTGAAACTATGACTTGCCATAAACAGATTAACTGGACCTTTTGAGGTTATTTCAGCAAACTTAAGACCTGTAATATCCAGTTTTTTACTTGGGTTTTGGGGGAAAAAATTATCTGGGGTGAAGCCTCAGTGTCATTTCGTGTTTACATTGAAACTAGGACTTACCACAAACAGATTAACTGGACTTTTTTAGGGTCATTTCAGCAAGTTTAAGACCTGTACGATCCAGTTTTTTCCTTGGGCTTAAACAGCAAAACTTATCTGGGGTGTAGCCTCAGTGTCATTCTGTGTTTACAGTGAAACTATGATTTGCCACAAACAGATTAACTGGACCTTTTAAGGTTATTTCAGCAAACTTAAGACCTGTAAGATCCAGTTTTGTCCTTGAGCTTAAGGGGCAAAAATTATCTAGGGTGTTGCCTTGATGTCATTTAATGTTTACAGTGAAACTGAGACTAACAATGAACAGACAAACAGGACTTCACAGTGTTATTTCAACAAACTTAAGACCCAGAATACAAGTTTTTTTCCTAGTGCCACCCTGCTGAGAGAAGCTGAAATTAAATCTTTCCAGAGTGTACTGTTTACAGTGAATCTGAGACTTGACGGTGAACCGGAGAATGAGACTCCACAATGCCAGTATAGCAAACTTTAGAACAGAGAAACTAGTTTCCTTTCTGAGCGTACAGGTCACGTGTGATCTGAAGAAAAACCTTAGTGTAGCTTTACATTCACAGTGAAACTGAGACTCTCTAGAAGCAGGTGAATTTTATGTGCTATTGGCTTAACGAACAGTATAATGTGTCCGTATTCAGTGAGCTCGGCTTCAGTCGAGGGATCCAGGAGACTTTTTTTTTAACTTGCTTCTCTGATGCAAGAGGCTGAGTTTGTGTTTGAATCAAAGCCGGGAGAAGAACTGAAAGAAAAATCTCCCGACCTCCCGGTGTTACTCCTGCGGCGAGCTTCATAAATCACCTGCTGTAGTAAAGTCAGCGTTCGACATCTGCCGCCACTCACTAAGAGCCGACATCAAACACTCTGACAGATGCTCATCACACGCAGTCATGCACAATTTCCTTTAATGCTGCGCGTCTTTGGCTTTGAGTCGAAAGAGTGCAGAAGCCTGGTCAAAGTGAAACATAGATAGACGGTCTGCACCATGTGGAGGAAAGAAAAAAAAAAACTAACACTGTCACGAGTTGGTTCAGTGAGTGGACTTGGTCTGCTGCTCCAGGAGATTAGGTTTCCACTCCACTGGATGGAAGCTGCACAGTCACGTCTCTTGGTCTGTTTGTGGATTCACAGCCTCCTGTTCTCACACTCCCAGACCTGAAAGTCTACATTAAAGGTTCCTGTTCCTAAATTTTGCTCCAAATGTTTTAAATCACTCCCCCGATCCAAATTCCAGAGCATCACCCGAGTGTCCCTGTCTCACCTCGTCTCCCCTCTCTGCAGGGCTCCAGCTGAGTGGGAAATTTGAAGTGTAATTCCCTGTGAGCGCAGACAGCTGTGGAGCTGACGCCGCAGACTCGTTATTTTCCAGCTGAAGCATGACAGAAACTCAGGGATAATAACGCTCCAGATGTCTCTGCTAATGGATGACGTTCTGCCTTGTCATACTTTCCTCTTCAGTCTGAGTGGATTGTCTTCCAACCAGGACTTTGAACCAGAATTTTTTTCCCAATCAATTTGTAACAGTTTTTTAACAGTTACGATTTTTGGTTCCACTTCATAATTTATGTTCTCGCACTGGTTAATATTATTCCATGTCAGCCATGGGACTTTAAGTTACTAACTGGTTTTAATTTCTCACAACAAACACCACAACTCTCAGGCTTGTGCATTATCAGGGGTTAACTATCGAGAAAATTTGCTTTTGACCCAGAGGGCACATCCTCTGATTTAGCGACATAAGACTAAGAATTCATTCCCATAAACAAAAAAACCTCCTTATCTTTTCTTTATCAACTCACTTGTCTGCAGCATAGACTGTAAATAGAATGGACAGCGTGGCTCCGCCTGTCACCGTTCTACGATTTTGAAGCCAAAAAAACCCGTTTCTCAAGCTGTCATCTTGCAGCCAGAGTCTGCGCAGTAGAGAATTTCCGGTGGAGCCAAGTAAAAAAGAGAAATAAAAATATTTATTTCTTCTTCTTTAGAAGGTTTAGTCTCCTTTTGGCTCTTTCCCGAAGTTTCTTATATCCCCGATAAAAACTACTCACGACCGGCAGCTGTCAACTATCGTACAACGAAACTTATAACACGGTTTTTGTCGTCCAATAACTAATGAAAAACGAACTCCTCAGTAAAAAAAAGATTTGAACACCATGCAGCCAGATGACATCATCATACTACCTTAGCGTAAGGATGAGAAAAACTTTTCTACCAGGTGTCGTAATTTTTTAAAGTTTTCCCGGCTCATACGTGGGATACATGGGGAGGCGGGGCTTATGACCTATACTGCAGCCAGACACCAGGGGGCGGGGCTTATGACCTATACTGCAGCCAGACACCAGGGGGCGGGGCATCTGCTGGAAGCTTCAGTTTGAGCCGAATGTCGTTACGTCCACTCATTGTACAGTCTATGGTCAATACCAAGCAGCAACCTACGGTCTGAAAAAATGAGACAACATGGGAGTGCTAAAAAGCTGCTCTTCCTCAATTGACCACTTGAGGTTGGCTAGTACCAGAAGTCACGTACAAATGGAAAAAAAGCCGTTTTCAGAGTCAAAATTAGCGTATTTAAAGCCTGGTACAAACTCTCCCATCTGTGTCTCTTTTCCGCAAACGGCACACACTGAGAGGGGGGTGAATTTTTTTCTAACTCGGCTGTTTTGAAGATATTAGGATTGAGAGCTTGCCCAATCAGAGCCACAGCTCAGATCACGTGACTGACGGGGGCCAATAGCTGTGAGTTTGGGCACTCGTCACTCGTCTCAATTCCAATATGGCTGCGCCCGCCGTTTTGCTTTCGCAGGTGACGTCACGGAGACTACGACCATGTTTTATACAGTCTATGGCCAAAACACACGCCCACCTTTTTTAGTAAAGACTATAATACAGTGTTTTAACGTTGCTGTGTCAAATCATGTTTTGGGTATTATACACAGGATTGATACTTTACATGAACACATTGTTATATCAATGTTCTTAGTTCATGTATCAGTGGATGTATATGCAATATCGGCCGATATATTGGATATCTGCTTTCTTTTGCCTCAAGTATTGGTATTAGCGTTGGCTCCAAAAATCCCATATCAGTCAAGCTCTACTTGAAAAGTCCTGCCTCAAGTTTTCAGACAACACGTTGCAGAGTCCACTGTCGATCCCTCATGTTGTGTCATGAAACATGAACCAGGACTTTTGCCCTCTTTTCCTCTGCAGACAGAAATAAAACTCCACAGGAACAACATCTTGACAGTGTTGCTGTGATGGATTGTGCCACACAGAAGAGCTGCAGGCGTAAAGACGTGTTTGGGGGGGGCTGAGAGTCATTTTTGGGGGGGAACAGGTGAGAGTGAAGGGAATATAATGGAGTGTCAAAGCTCTAATGAAGAGAAATGTTGGAACTGCAGAAGCAGAAAGATGATACACAGTGAGAGGGAACGACTTGGGTGGCTGGGTTTGATATGGCTGCAGGAAAACACATCCAGCCATGAATCGCTCTCGACCCAAATATATCACAGCCACGGCTACATTAGAGTGACTCTGACTCTCTCTGAGCCAAGATAACAGACAGGGACATGAATAAACACCAGCTCCAAGAGACAAAAACAAAGACGCTATCCGTTCACAGGCCAAATACTTCCATTGTCTTATCAGAGCGGCTTAAACACATCCGCTCCCCGGCGCCGTTTCCCTGAATCACTATCGAGTGTTCCTAAACTAAAAGTCGATCTCACAGGAATGTTTAGCTTTAACATCAATACATCACGCAGCTTTGAAGCCACATACCCGTCGTATCAGCTATGAGCCTATAATCCCGTCAGTGTCATTTCTCCTGTTTGGTGTAAACACCTGCAGAGCAGACGCACGAAAAGCTTAGACAAGGTTTGAGGCTGCTCTTGGTTTGCGCTGAGCGGTAAAGATCCACTCTATAGGGGGGAAACTGTAGACCAAGGCATTGGCGTTACCGTAAAGACATGACCCAACATACATAAAGCCCAAATCCAATTTCACCCATTGATGACTCTAATCCTACCATTGGTTTGAAGCCAACTGAGCAGAATTGGCGCCAAATCCTCCATTTGAGCATGCTGGTACCTTTACCATCCTCAGCAGGGGGCCTGGTTTGCCCTTACCTCAATGTACCATTTCTCCAGGCTTTATTTAAACTTCAGAAAATCCTGACTAATGAATGTGTGCAGATTCGAAGCTAAGAAACAATTAAAGTATTTCACAACTTGATCAACAGTGCAGGAAATTCTATGAGCTTCCAAGCTTGATGAAAACAGCACAGTATGCACATGTGGGTGATTTATAGTGGGCCCATAAATGATCCCTGCGGAACTCCAGAAAAGTAAAGCAAGTAATTAGATGTTTTTTTACTTGTTACAAACAATTGTTGCCTCATTTTTGTCGTTAAAAAACTTGAAATGAGACATTTTTATGACCTTGTCTAGTAAATGTGGCTCACATCAAGAATAGTAAGACCAATTTTACTAAAAATAAGACATTATGACTTGCTTAGATTTCCGTTTTTGCAGTGAGCGTTTTCAGTCCCTCAGCATTTCCGTGTAAATGCAGATTTTTTTTCACTGTGTTTTAAGGTGAAATTCTGTGAAACGTTGTTGTTAAGCGAAGCTGGTGACAGCTTAGTCGACTTCATCACTACACGGAGACACACCAGGGGAAACAAGAGCTCAATTACGGCAATTATCTGTTCGGATAACACCCACACACACAAACTGGCGTGAACAAAACCAACCCACACGAGCAGGAACTCTGACTCCACTCCACATCTGACACTAAGAGCCCTGAGGAGCTGTGTGGGAGCTGTTGGCTCAACACCAGAACAGCTGGGAGTCTGACAGCGAGCCGCACTTCTGAACTCAAGACTACGAGATAATGACCAGACCTCCTGCTGGAGCTGCTCCGATAGGTCGCAAAGCTGCCTGGAAGCAGTCGGGAAAAAAAAAAAATTGAAGTTATTTTGAATCAGGAAACAATGTGAGACGTATCAGGATGGATCAGGACGGTCAGAGAGGGCGGCAGCTCATTTCCCATGATGCTTAGCCTGTCACTTGGGATGATCTGGGGCATTAATGGGCTGTACAACCTGATGTGTCACGGTGTTTGTTACAGTCTGGCTACATTATTCTCACTCCAGGTGATATTTATGAAGATTTTCTACTTTTAGCCTCAGACTCGTCAACACAAACTCTTAGACTCTGAATATCTGAAGTGACACCTGGATTTAAGCCCGAAAGCTCCTGAGAGGAGTTTTAGCTGCTTATATAACCGACTGGATTTAACTCTGATGCCTCTGAATGACCTGGAAAGTAAACCAAACTCCTAAAAAGTCCTAAATTGTTTGACTGCTACAGGAAGCAGGATCAGATTTTGGCCTCAAAATACGACCAACACGAGTACAAAACAAGATTTTTTTTCCATTCTGTCCAGAGGGGGCGCTGAAATTAACACTTAAAGAGAGTTCCCAACTTGGGTTTAAAATTAGAAACACAAACAATTTCTGATCTGTTTGTATGACGGTGAACAATTTGAATACAGGGTTTTGTGGAGGACTAAAGCCGGTGTGGACATACAAATCCAAAGGCAGTTGCAGTTCCTAGAGTGTCCACTCAAGGCTAGTTCAAAAAAGCCCAAAAGAGTCTATTAACACCCCTTCTGATAAGCTCTCAATCTCTCTGAAATGTTTGTGTAGACAGATTGCCCCACCCCAACGCCAATCCTCCTGTGAACTATGTTGCTGGATCAGAACTCTACAAGGCCATCACCACCACAACAGCCGTGGCCTTGACACCTTATCCCAAACTGTGCAAATGAAATGAATCTTGAATCTTTACAGCTGGAATAAAAAAAATGTATGAATGACTGATCACTTAAGTCATGATATTTTGAGTAACTGTTGTTGTTGTTGTTGAACTATGTTGCTGGATCAGAACTCGTCAAGGATGTCTCCACTGCAACAGCCGTGGCCTTTTCAGCATCAGGTTTCCTAATCCCAAACTGTGCAAATAAAGTGAACTTTGAATCTTAAATGTATGAATGACTGATCACTTAAGTCATGATATTTTGAGTAACTGTTGTTGTTGAACTATGTTGCTGGATCAGAACTCGTCAAGGCCGTCTCCACTGCAACAGCCGTGGCCTTTTCACCATCAGGTTTCCTAATCCCAAACTTTCTGAATAGAGTTAATCTTGAATTTTGAATCTTTACAGCAGGAATAAAAACGGTTATGAACGACCGATCACTTAATTCATGATATTTTGAGTAATTGGAAACGGGAAAAAAATGTCAGCGGGCACCTGAGGCAGTTTTGCTTCTGTCTAGTGATGCTGATGTACGACAGAAGATTAACATCATAAACTTAAAAGAAAAAGTCATACACGTACGAGAATAAAGTCATAATTTAAGAGAATGATGTGCGCATGCATCAACCACACGGGCTGCCTGTTGGCGCTCCTGTTTGTTTTCCAACTTTTTGTGCTTTATGACTCAATTTCTTATACATTTATTGCTCTGTTCGTTTTGGTAACTAGTTATTAAAGCTGTACCTGCAACCTGGCGTTGTTTCCAGCTTTGATTAGCTAATAGCGCTAAAGCCGGCCAGCACAGCTTTGACGACAGTTATTATCCCTGAAGAGTTATGGAAACTCTGAATACACAGTGGACACAGGAAATGACCCTTGCCAAGATTATGGTGACCTCTCTCTCTAATGATCAAGACCCCTACATTTTGCCCCACACAGCACTGGAGCGAACCAATCGATGCACAGAATTTACGACTTCAGCTTTCTGTCACATAGCTGGCGGCGAAGACTCTAACCTTCATTTTACTGCCGCTAAACGGTCCCCTGATGAGTGTGTAGGGACGCCCTTTTATCCTCACATTGCTGCACTAAAGTTGCAGTAAAATCAAAGGTGATAAGACGAGTTTCAAGTAGAAGAAAATGAAAAGTATCTATTCAACTCACAGTGTTCCTGTAACACCACAAAACAGGATTTGATCTACATTAAGACCAGGAAATCATCACAAATTCACACTCCAGCATGAGATCCAGTGTATAACCTCATCCTTTAATTTGTCATTTCATCTTCCTCATTTCTGACACGCACTGATATCACAGAACGTTTGATATGTGAATTTTTAAGCTGTCAGAATCGTGTAATCTATTATTCACATCCCCCTTGTGTACAGAAGAAACTCTTTTTCTGATTAGGCCCTCTTTTAATCAGCACTTTGAACTTTTCTCATCCCGACATTTTATGGATTCATGCGGTGTTAAGGGAAGCTGTTAGAGCCGCAGATCCAGTGAACTTTCCTTTATTCTGTCAGTTCAAACCCTCGGATAGCGCCCTCACATGACAAGCTGATGCGGCTTTGAAGTCAATTAAAGAGGCTTTGTGAAAAAGGAGTAAAACAAAGTGATTTGCTTTGTTGAGAATTGATTTCTGTGGATAGTTTTTCCGACAGTTTAGTAAACCTGAGGTGGTGTGTGGGTCAGACGTCATGGTGTGAAGTTTATTGTTCCGTCAGGAGGTTAACAAAGGTGTTTCAACCACACGCTGCCGTCATATCAAACTACGCTCTGACTTCTTTAGCAGTCTCATCACAACTTCCAGGAGGCTTTTCATAAGCTCCAAGCTGCGAAAACTTAACACCTCCAACTTGAGGTCAAAGTCACTCAAAGTTTCTGCCTCTTTGTTTTTCTGCAGTAACAGAAAAACAGTTATTGTCTCACAGGGAGGTTTTATTGCAGCTTTTGAAATCTGAAACCGTGTAATTTTCAGTTATGGTACCAGATCAAGAGTTCATTCCAAGATTTCACAGTTAAGGAGATGGAGAACACGACGAGAATGAAATAACATATCATGGATTACAGAAGAAATAAACATGGATACACAACGTTCTTCACAACTGAAAACTGGGGCTGTTTTTAACCCCAGCTGAACCTGATTTACACCACATTAAAACAAAGTTTTGTAATGATTTTGAATTTCAAATTTAACTTGATGTAATATCGATTAACCTAAATGAAAACCAAATACAAACCTGATTTGACACCAAATTCAATCAGAATTGAAACTTAATGTAACCTACACCACATCAAACCTGATTCAAACCCTGTAATGAACCTTATTTGAAAATACCATTTAACCAAATTTAAACCCAAATTAATCTGATTTACACCCAAATAACTATTTATCCTCCATCCTTCACCAATCCAAACCAAATTTGAACCTGAGATTAAACCAAATATGAACAAAATTTAAAAATTTGACTGGATTTTAGCTTATTGGAATCCTGATTTTAACCAGAATTAAACATGGGATGCAGATGGCCTGGATTTGGCCTGGATATAGCCGCGCACCATGAGGTTTGCCCTGGGTTTGATTCCCATCTGTGGCCTGTTTCCTGCATGTCATTCCCCACTCTCTCCCCCTTTCCTACTCTATCCACTGTCCTCCTCTATCCAATTAAAGGCAGAAAAGCCCAAAAACATCTTTAAAAAAAAAAAAAAATTAAACATGATTAAAACATTAATTCAATATTGATACTATCTTGAGTTTTAAGCGAAATCAGACCTGATTTATACATGATTCAAACCCAATTTAATCTTGATTAGACCTATATTTTAAACTGTTTAATATATGCTTCCTAACCAAATTAAAACCTGAATTAAACTAATTGTAATCATGATAATGGTAGCGGTAATGATAATAATGATCATTATTGTTGCTGTTGCTGTCTTTATTATCGTTATTGTTATGATTATTACTCTAGCTGAATTTATCTTATTTATTTATTTTTACTTTTCTTTTTATTCTACTTTATTGTTTTATTTTATTGTTGCATCTTTTGCACTTGAAATGTTTGTGAGCTGCTGTGACATGGAAATTTCCCTCACAGGTTATTAATGATGATTATTCTATTCTATTCATTCTGTTCTATTCTTATCTACTCTATTTTGTTTTGTACCTCAACCTGATATTTGATCAATGTTAAAACTTGAACCAAACCAAAATTGAAACTGCATTAAAACCTGAATGAAATAATATTAAAGCATTATTTTAACATGATAATATTCGTTCAACCAGATTTAATTAGAATCGATTCAAGCCCTTTTTGTAACCTGATATGTAGTTTAACCTGAGCAAACCTGAAATGAACTTTAATTTGAAATGGATTTCCACTAACTGGATTGTTTGGCCCTTCATGATGAATTTTCACAGATAGTCTTGAGTGAAAGCTCTCGTTACAGCTTTAAAGTACAAATACAAAGTGAAGTGTAGTTTGTTTCAAGCCAACTGTGGCAATAAATACTATAACTCTGGGGGGGAAAAACAATTATCTTCACCAAAAAACAGCTTCAGGATCATGGGACCATTTTCAAAACAGTCAAACCATCAACAGACACTGTTTTCAGGCTACAAAACAGACTTCCATGCATCAAAACTCATAATAAACCAATTCTCTCACATGTTCAAATCACTAATCCAGATTAAACCCAATGACTCATGAGTATACAGAGATTATCCATTTCAAAATGCGCTGAGTCGTCCTTGAAGAGTAATTGACAGACTGACGATAATGTCACCAACAGCAGTGGGAGTAATTAGTAAAACTATCAGCACATGGAGAATATCAGGCTGTAATTAAATTCCTGCTCTGGAACACTGATCCCTCTGAAGCCAAACTTAAAAAAAAACCCAAAGAAATAATCTGGATCAGGTCGCTCATCTCTCCGCCACACAGAAAACTCGTCTGGGTTTTATCTTTCTGCTGTGTGTTATAAAACTAATCATATGAGGGTAAATTCACTTTCTCCAGCTCCTTTTCTACTCTCACTTTCTTCTTTGTGCAGAAAAAAAAGTTAATTAGACTTTTCTCTGCGGCACACCGAAAGTTTGATTCCTACGACAAACAGATGAAACTTTATCTCCGCAGTTTGATGAAATCCTCCGTGTGTAAGGACACAGATCACGTAACCACGACGATGATATACGATCGATGTCTGGCTGAAACTCTGGAGTGTCAGCGACCTAAAAGAGGGGTCGATCTATCTGAAATCAATCAGTTTTCAGAGTCTGTAGTTTAACCCTCAACCTAATTCTGCCTAATGTCTTGTTTGGTACGTGGCTTAAGTTCACATCAGGCTAAATGCAGCTGAAAGACTTATTTTTCCTTTGTTTTTTAAAGCTGTTTTTGAAAATCAATCACTTGAAGATGCTTCACGCCAAACATAAGACATCAGCTACATCACTTCTACGCCTTTTCATCTACTCGAAGGTGAAATTTGAGCTTTCTAGGTAAAACTTTGTAGGAGTTGTTGAGTTTTTGGTCTCAGGTGAACAAACACCAGACATTATACTCTCGTTTGAAGACTCTACGCAAACAAAACCAGCTTCGTCAGTGCTCAGTGTCCTCTTTTTAGTCAACTTTGCTCTCTTCTCAGGCCCCATCCACACGAAGTCAAAACGCTTAACAGTTTCCAAACGATCGTCATAAAGATGAAGGCGTCTCAGGAAATGTGTGCGTCTGTATGAATGCACTCAATACGCATGAAGACGCTGTAAAACACTTGCCAGACCTCTAGGGGCGCTGTGACGATATGAGGGAAACAAGCGGCCTCGTAGTCCTGCGGGTCCTTTTTTGGGGTTTATCAATAAAGTGCCGAACTGTGTCCTCTATGATTGTTTGTTCAACTCTGTGGTGGTTGAGAAGAAGGAGATTTTGCTGCTAAAGGGATAGCAGGGTCACCGGCTTCATCAACACATACGCTACATAGTACGCCGCCATAGTTGTTGTTGTTGTTGCCATAGTGCCGCTTGTGGCGCATGCGTATTAATGACGATGTGAAAATATGACGTCAGCGTATCTGAAAAATTGCGGAGAGCCAGTTTACACGGAGTATACAGCGTTTCTAACCTGGTTTCAGAAATGATCGTTTACAGACCCACAAAACGCCGTCTTCGTATGGGTGATACGCAGATTTTGTCTTTGTGTGGATGGGGCCTTAGAAAGGTTTACCAAACATCATGAAAGTACCTCTTCTGTTGCGCACATGAATGTGAATGAAGACACGTAGCAATAAAAAGGTCTCACAAATGATCTAAATGGCTGCAGCTGGCTTTGTGTGAAAGGTAAAGCGATTGGTTACTGTGCAAGTGAGGGACAGAGCTGTTAGCCAACAAACGACCCTCTTATTGGGCAAGACTACTGTATGCTATCGGCCAGTAAAGCAGGGGATGCTTGTTGTCTATCACAAGCTGTCCTGGTATGAAAGCTCAACAGAAAATTTCAGCTAGGACAGACAGACAAACAACGGACTTTACAGGAGAAATTTCACCACTTGGAATAATTTGATGAAACAACACTTTTGATATGTTTGAACTCTGGATTCCTCTGGTGGAAAGGAGAGTGAATATCCAGGGTACGGATGTCAGGATCAGTCAAGTAAACAAACTTTGTGACTGAAATGTGATGAATCAAAGTTTTCGAAGGAGGTTTAGTATTCCCATGTTTGACAAAAGCATCAGTGTTTATACTTTGGCACACAAATGTGTCGCTTTGTCTTCATATTTTTACACACGCACACAAAAGAAAAGTTCCCAATTACATCCCTTAATTTCCCCAAAGGCCTGCTGCAGAGTAAATGATTATGGAAAAACATAACCGTGTTCAATCTCTCACCTCTCCAACATCCCATCAGCCTCTTCTACAAAAACAAGCAGAGCCATAAAACAGGGGGCGATGGAGGCAGAGGCAGCGCTGTCGGGAAACGCTCTGCATGAATTCCCCTCAGACAGCGAGACGGGGAATGATCAGGTAATTCTGAGTCATTCGTTCTGGGCGCCGTTTCCTGTCGCACTGGGAGCTACGACTACATGACTTTACACACGCGCCTGGTCTGAGGTGGTTCAGTGCTGTTTGTAATATCAGGTCAAATCTGAACTGTCAGCATGAAGAGCAGCAGCACGGCTTCATATTTATGGCAGCTGAGGTCTCACCCTGCTTTATCAGCAGGATTAACATCACTTCACAGGTTGAATCCAGCTCTGAAAGCTGCTACATGAATGCAGAGTGGATCATAAATCTTCTGCTTTGACAGCCTTAAATCTAATTGAGAAATGGGGAATACAGTAATGGATATACTGAGTATGTGAAGTCAGTGTACCTGCAATTCCTTTTATTTTTTATGTGATTTCCATCAGTTTTCACATTATCTACTTTCTGTGAATGCTGTAATAAATCTTGTTTGACAGACTGAGTGTGAAACGGTGAATGAGCAATGTGCTTGAACAAGCAGTGGGTCTTATTTAAAGTGATGCAGTGAGAGCATGAACAGATGATGCAGTCTTCAATCTGGGATGAACTAAGAAACTTTCAAAGTCTGTAGATTTCATCAAACCTGTCCAACTGTAGCCATTGGGTAACACTTTCTTTCAAAGTCTCTTATTAATAAACAGCAGTTATTGCATTATAAGGCTTAACTTACATTAACTAACATATTAGTTAATGCATTAATAAGCAGTTTATTTATGTACAATGCTCAGAGTTAAATCATATATTATTAAAAACTTATAAAATTTAAATACTGTAATTGTTGATCCTTATGTATGCTTACTTATGCATTAATTAACTCTGAGCCTTCAGCCTGTGTTTTGGCTGTTAACTCATATTTAAGCCTTTAGCCCCTCTTTTAGCCTTTGGCCCGTGTTTTGGCCTTTCGCCTGTGTTTCAGCCTTTAGCCTGTCTTTTAGCTTTTGGTTCGTGCTTTTGCATTTAGCCTGTGTGTTAGCCTTTAGCTCATGTTTTGACCCTAAGCCAGTAATTCAGCTTTTAGCTTGTGTCTCAGCCTTTAGCCCATTTTTTAGCCTTTAGCCTGTGCTTTAGCCTTTAGCCTGTGTTTTGGCATTAAGCCAGTGTATTAGCCAGTGTTTGAGCCTTTAGCTTGTATTTTAGCCTTTAGCCTGTAATGTGGCCTTTAACCTGTGTTTTAGGCGTTAGCCTGTTTTTTCACCTCTGGCCCGTGTTTTAGCCTTTAGCCTGTGTTTGAGCCTTTAGCTTGCATTTTAGCCATTTTCTAGCCTTTAGCCTGTGTTTTAGGCGTTAGCCTGTTTTTTCACCTCTGGCCTGTGTTTCAGCCTTTAGCCTGTGCTTTAGCCCTTTGCTTATATTTTAGCCTTTAATGAATGTTGAACCTTTGTCATGCTCTATCACTCTCCTGTTTAGCTTTCTTCTGCTCTCATGTCCCTTTTCTGTCAGACTGCCCAACTCCTGTTTACTGCTAAATAAATCACATAAACTCTTTTCAGCAGAGGAAAAACACTGACTTGGCCTTTTTTTAAAGCAGAACTTTTTAGATTTCAATGTGGAGCATCAAAAACACCTCATGGACACTTAGTCAGCACTTTCCAGGTAAGGAGTCTGACTCAGACAGGTAATGCTGCAGAGTATAGAAATTTGTTCTATTGGATCATGAATAATGTTCTTCCATTTCCTATTCCAGAAGAAAAGAATTTTGTTTATGATTCCTTATTGTTTGCAGAAAGAGAAAGTGTACATCCCCCTGTATGCACACGTGTAAACACACACACATTACACCACGGGGCATTGAGTGTCTGTAGGAGTAAAGAAGATATTCTGCTGTGTGTGTGTGTGTGTGTGTGTGTGTCCAACAGCAGGATGTTTTATATTCAGCTCACAGCTGCAGGTGAAGATAACAGGTGTTCAAAGAAAGTAAGAAAACAGAGAGGTGGTTTTCTGTTTGCAGCCTCTCAATCTGGACCTTCGACAACACTTAATGTTGATGGTGGTGTGTGTGTGTGTGTGTGTGTGTGCCTCCTCTTGTATGCTCTTGCTCCCTGCAGTCTGTTAAAACCCCTAAAATAAACATTAAAAAGCTGTTCTTCAGAGCGCCTTGTTTCCAAACCACAGAGAGAAGAATCCGACTCCACGGGAGGATGAAATTATACGGATGCTCCGCTGTGAGGAGGGAGATCTCCTCTCTGCGGGGTCCTGCGGGGTTCTGAAGCAGAGTTCTGTTCTTAGTCTCGGTCCCACCCGCTCACATCGACACCGTCTCTGGTTTCTCTGCAGCTGGAGGCTGCATGAAGAAGCGCAACGAGGCTGGAAAGCGCTTTAAGACCCCTCACTGCGGTTAAGCTCCTTGACCATGCAAGAAGAAAGAGAACCCCTTCAAGGGTCAGATTCACAAACTTTCAAGGATTTCTGCAGGCAGGGTACCCCCATGAGGATGGCGGTTTGAGGCAGAATGTTTTGGATTATTGAAATCCTCCTTCAGATGTGTGTACACGGGTAGAGGCTCTGGTTTATCCTGCAGCTGCTCTGCTTCAAGTCTGCTGACACTGGCTGAGTCCCAGAGCCTGAGCAGGTTGATGTCTGTGATGTCTCAATTAGAGACGCCAGCGTACAGATCAGATGGTTTCTGACTGTGCCCCTGGAGCAAAGCTTAAACCTGGAGGAACTTTGATACCTGAATTAATTAGCCTCCTCATTAAAGCTGTGACCTCACGAGAGTGAAGAGCTGCAGGGTCAGAAATGGACCGAATACATACATCAATAAAACTCTGCTGACTAAACACGCTCCAATATTAGACACCTATCAGCCCCTAAACCTCTGATCTACAAGGATCCCGAATAATGAGCCAGAAAACTGAAAGTGGCACATGCTATTCGTGGACATGTTATGATAGCATGTGTAGTTAATAACAGGTACAAAAGTGGTGCAGACCACCTCATTAAAATATAGATTTTGCAAAGGCTACTGTCTGTCACCATGGAGAGTTTAGGAGAGCAGAGTGAGTGTAAGCAAAAACTGAAGTTTGAAGCTTAAGTTAATTTTTGTTAGTTTGTCAGCATGCCACAATATTAAAGCTCATCCAAGGTTCCTTTTTTAGTTAAGTTATTTAAAAAAAGGCTGTTGTGCATCATTTAGTGGGACAGGACACCAAAAAACATCCTCTGGGAGATGCTGGCACTAACTGTGCTGGTGTGCTGGAATGATCCAGATGCAAGAGAAAATGCAGGGTTGCAAGAAGTTTTTCCATTGTTGACACGTTATGGTTTCTGGTCGTTACATGGAGAGTTAAAGAGAGCAGAGCGAGTGTATCAAAAAAAAAGAGTTTGAAGCTTAAGTTAATTTTTGTTAGTTTGACAGCATGCAACAATATTTAAGCTTGTTCACGGTTCTCTTTAAATCAAATTCTACAAAAAAAAAAAGCTGTTGTGAGTCATTCACTGCATCCTAAGTGCTAGGAACTAGATATTCTTACCCATCCTGCATGACAAAGCATTGTCATAGGACAAGACACCAGGAAACATACTCTAAGAGATGCCGGCACTAACTGTGCTGGTGTGCTGGAATGATCCAGACGCAAGAAAATGCAGGTTTGCAAGAATTTTTTTCATTGGTGATATATCATGGCTTCCTTTTTTGAGCATTTAGCTTCACTGTCTGGGGATTCCTGGGATTTTAGAGCTGTCAAATTTGCAACCTGCAGGTGCAACACTTAAAGAGAGGCAACCCAACACCTGCCCAGGTACAAGCCGGGTCTTACACGGGGCTATAAAACTCACTTACTCAGTCACCAAAGAAAGTCTCAGACAGCCAGAGAATGAGTGAATGTTTTCACATCAATACACCAAAAACTGGCCCTGGCACACAGTTAGAAATGTAAACTACCATTGAAGTCATCAGTGTCTCAGCACAGAGAGTTGAAGATGATCGTTTCATGACGAAGATTCGTCTCTTCTCTGGTGTCAGTGCCCTCTGCAAACACTGACGTCAAACGGTAATCCTCAAATTACCAGAGGTCCCCGGTGATTTGTCTCTGTTTGAAAAGAGCTTTTCTCCTTCATTACTGGGTCAGTTGTGTTCCTGATTACTGACCTGCTGGAGCAGTGACTCTGAGCCTCTGATTGGGTCGAAATCAAAGTACGCTGAGAGCATGAGCCTCTCATAAAAGCCCTGAAGGTTAAACTCATACGTGCGCTGAAATGCCAAAGGGGGTTTGGTATTTAATGTCCCAGGAACAGAACCAGCCTTACACCTTTACAACAAAAGGTAAACGGGGACGTTGACGTTATACTTGTGTAACAAAGGAGGAAACGGCCTGAGGATAAATACTCTGCTCTTTTCCAAACATCTGGAAAAAAAACATTCAACTAAATCTGCATTCTTAGATACGGGGGCCAATTGTAAATTTGCATGTACTACAAATAATATTTCTCTACATGAAGCCCTTAGACATCACTTTTAATTAAAATTCAGAGAAAATTTTGTGGAATAATTTTGTCACATATTTATAAATGTTGAATGTTTTGTATTTATGTAAAATGCTTTACATAAGTGTAATAAAAACATCCTGATTCTAAATATTTACCTACATTTCTAAACATTTTGTTCACATTCAATATATTTATCTAAGATTTCTAAATATTTACCCTAGACTTAAAACTTATCTCAAACTAAATAATTATCTAAGTTTTCTATTTATCTAAGTTTTCTAAATATTTATCCAATAATTAACATTTATCTAACAGTAGATATTTATCCAAGAATTCTAAATATTTACCTAAAACCTAATATTCATCTAAGAATAAATATTTATCTAAAATTTCCTAAATATTTATCCAAGACTTAATATTTATCTAAGATTTCTAAATATTTATCAAAGATTTCTAATTATTAACCTAAGACATAATATTTATCTAAGACTTAATATTTATCCAGGATTTCTAAACATTTAGTTTTGATATCCAAATATTTTAGGATGATTTCTGAATAATTTGCAATGTTTCTAAATATGCAGTTTTGCTCAAGATTTATAAATCTTATGCAATTTTTTCTAAATATTAAGTTGAGATTTCAACATCTTGAGGTAAAATTTCTAAATATTAAAAACTTTTGCTCTGGGTTCAGAAATGTCAGCTAAACATTTAGAAATTATTGTGAAATATTTAGAAATCATCGCAAAATATTAAGAAATCTTAGCGAAATTTTTTAGAAATATTTCCTTAAGATTTCTAAATTTATTTTGAAATCATTGGTAATTATTCAGAAATCATTGCAAAATATTTGGATATCAAAGCTAAATATTTAGAAATCTTAGATAATATTTAGGATGTAAACCAAATGTTTACAAATGTAGCTAAATATTAAGAATCAGAACATGTATCTTTATCATTTATATATATTATTTAACATTCAGAAAACACATTCAACATTTATATATAGTATTTGACAAATGTATTTCATACATTTTTCTCTAACTGTGAATAAAAAGTGACGTTTTGGGGCTAAATGTGGAGAAACGTTGTTGTTATTTGTAGTGCTTCATTCTTAGAAACCCTCAGATTACGAGGATGAGACGTGAGTGAAAGCACTTTCCTCGGCTGTCGTACATTTGCGCGGCGCTCGCGGCTCAGATGACGTATTTCTGCTCATTAGAGCCGCCATCAGCCGACAGTAACCGCCGAGCGAAATCCTCCCATCAGCCATTACTGCAGAGAAAACACGGCGGGCAATTTGTCGGTTAAAAGCCAATAAATCTGTTAGCGATGATGGTTTCCCATCAGTAGAGCTCAAACCTTCAGGGACAGGCCCCGACTCCCATGATCCTCAGCGAAACCGAGCAGAGGGCACGTATTACGAGGAGACAGAGGGGGGGTTGTCATTAATCCTGGATGAAATCTGTTTCACTGAACAATACTGTCTCATTTACACGTCGGAGAACGCACAGAACATTTTTATCTTTGATGCCTGATATCAGACAGAGCTGCTGATTCATGAGCTCTATCTCTTTCTCTTTCTTTCTCTCTCTCTCTCTCTCTCTGGGGGAAGGGGAGACTGTGCAAGTCCATCACAACCATTAGAGATGATGTTTCCTCCTGAATATGGAGCCATTTCGAAGTCTACAATGATGCATGAGTTTGCTTTCAGCCAAGATCAGGTCAAAAAAAAGAAAAGGTTTTGTAAACTCTCTACAAGATTTTAAAACCTCCTTTATGAGTTGAACGCAGCGGAGTTTCACTGATTATTTTCAGGCGTGCAGTTAACAGGTCTCATTCACAAACAGTGCGTACACACGAATTTGCGCCTAAATCATGGGTACAAACATCTGACGCACAAATATGTAAGTCATCCATATTTTCTCACCTGAATTTCTTCTTACTTTGGGAACAAATTTGAGCAGAGTCAAATCACAGCTATGGGGGCGCAGATGGCCGCACACCATGAGGTTCGCCCTCGAGCGGGTGGCCCGGGTTCGAATCTGACCTGTGGCCTGTTTCCCACGTCACTCCCCGCTCTCTCCCCTTTCCAACTCTATCCACTGTCTACTCTCCTCTATCCAATAAAGGAACAAAGGCCAAAAAAATAACTTAAAAAAAAAAAAAAAAAAAATCACAAATGTGACGTTCAGGGGCGGATCTACCGGGGGGGGATGGGGTGGCAGCTGACCCCCTGAAACAAAACCTTGCCACCCTTGTTGTAAAGAGTTAATTAAGTCAAAATTTTGAGATGAAAGTCAATCATCTGAGATGGCAAAGTCAAAATTCTACCATTAACAGTCAAATTTTTTGAGATAAAGTCAAAATTATGAGAAGAAAATTTTAAATTATGAGATAAAGAGTAAAGTTTGAGATGAAAAAGTCAAAATTACGAAATGCAAGTCAATAGGTTGAGACATCAAAGTCAAAACTATGGGGCAAAAGTTGAAATTTTGCCTTTTTATCTAAAAAAAATTTGACTTTACATCTGCCAAAAAAAGGAGAAATCCCAACAAACAACAGCGTTAACTTCTCTGTCCTTTTGTCGTTTCTCAATTAACCGTCACAGCACGATCGGTGAGGACGCAAATTAAAGCTGGGAGCTCGAATTTCATGATTTTTGGAAACTTTTCACTGAGAGAACAAAGTTGACTACAAAGAAGACACTGAGCACTGATAGAGCTGGTTTTGTTTGTGCAAAGTCGTCACACTAGACTGTGGTGTTAGTGTTTGACACCTGAGACTAAAAACTCACTAACTCCTACAAGGTTTTACCTAAAAAGCTCAAATTTCCCCCAGATGTAGATGAGAAGGTGTAGAAGCGATGTGGTGGATGTTTTATGTCTGACATGAAGCATCTTGAAGTTAGTGATGCTCAAAAATTGGCTATAAAAAAAAATGAAGAAGGGGAAAAAAAAGTGTTTCAGCTGCATTTATCCTGATGTGGACTTTAGCCACATATAAAAACATGACATTTTCTGAAACTAGAGACTTTTATCTTTCAAATGAGGTGTCACTGATGAATTTTGACTTTATGGTTCCACAGTTATAAGCTCTGAAACATAGCATGGTAAATATAAAAAAAACACTTCCAGTAATGAAAGCACTGTTTGTGTATAAGCATTTTTAATGACAAAGCTTCATTGGGATTCAGAACGAGC
The DNA here is from genome assembly GCA_008086565.1 of Thalassoma bifasciatum. Taxonomy (NCBI): domain Eukaryota; kingdom Metazoa; phylum Chordata; class Actinopteri; order Labriformes; family Labridae; genus Thalassoma; species Thalassoma bifasciatum. The sequence continues at coordinate 96,572 of RPOG01001460.1, read as the reverse complement.
TGCTTTGTGATCGTGAATTAATTCGCTGCGTTGGCAGATTGTTCTACAGTTACGGTTTATATTATACTCGCTGTTTTGATGCATTTAAAAGAATTATCCATAAGACGCTGATTAAAACAAAGATGAATGAGGCAGAGGGAGGGTTTATAAAGTAAGCGCAGATTTAATGAGCGCTCTGCTGAGTCCAGTTTTGTTTTCTAAAGCAGAAACAGGCACATTAAGAGCACAGCTGCTCCTTTGGTTCTACGTCTCAATCATTGTCTCAGGTGTGTTTGAGTAAACACAGCGAACTGAAACCTGGATATGATACAAAAATTTCGTAGGAATAGGTATAAATACTTGTCGAGAAATAATAAGTAGTCTGCGACATTCACACTTAGGGGCATGGACTAGTGTCGTCTACAATGACTCGAATACTCGCGCAAACAATATTTAGGTCGACAACAAAAGAGACCCACGATTGAGACGCGATTGACGGTACTCCAAAGGTTACTGGAAATCGACTTCTAGTGTTTACAAACCAACACACACACACACACACACACACACACACAAGGGCGGGATCAATCAGCAGATTAATGCACAGAGACGTGTAGAAAATAAAAGCTGATAGTTTGAAGAAGTGAAGGACAAGGCTTTTAACAAACACGCTAACCTGATAACGAGGATTTTAATCTACTGATTCTGTCCTTCAACGCCAATTTGGTCCAAGTCCTCCCTGTGACTTTCAGCTGATTTGATAAAAAGAAAAAAAAACACTCAGTGACTCCCATGACCTCCCGTCTCTTTAAGTGTTTGAGACGTAATTCAAAGCAGAGCTGAAAATTCACAAAGATGATCTCATTGAGATTATTTTTCCTTGTATAACAATTTCTTTTTTTTTTTTGTGCGATTATTTCTATGTCCCATGTTTAAAAAAAACAACAACATTGTATTGATATTAATTATGGCACAACAACAACAACAACAACAACCCATGATGCTTCTTTTTGCTACTTATCAGTTTTCACATCTTTTCCCACTTTTGGACCATTTTTGGCTACTTTCTGAGTACTTTTCAATTTTTTATCCCAATGTTCTTGCCATTTTCGGTTGCCTTTGGCTATTTTTACCGCTTTTTTAGTCATTTCTTGTCACTTTTTTTCTACCCTCTGATTGTTTTCAAGCTAAAAAAAAGGCCAATTTTTGATGCTTTTTGGTCATTTTAGTCACTTCTCACAATTTTTTCACCAATTTTAGACAATAATGGCTACTTTCTGTCACCTTTGGCTATTTTTTACCACCTTTGGTCCTTTATTGTCACTCCTCATTTCTACTATCTGATTATTTTGAAGTTGCACAGGGCTCATTTTTGTTGCTTTTTGGTCATTTTAGTCACTTTTTACTATTTTTTCACCACTTTTGGACCATTTTTTGCTACTTTCTGAGTATTTTTGAGGTTTGATCCCAATGTTCTTGCCAGTTTTAGTTGCCTTTGGCTATTTCCACCACTTTTTAGTCATTTCTTGTCACTTTTTTACTACCTTCTGATTGTTTTCAAGCTAAAAAAGGCCAATTTTTGATGCTTTTTGGTCATTTTAGTCACTTCTCATAATTTTCTCACCAATTTTAGTCAATTATTGCTACTTTCTGTCACCTTTGGCTATTTTTACCACCTTTGGTCCTTTATTGTCACTCCTCATTTCTACTATCTGATTATTTTTAAGTTGTAAAGGGCAAATTTTTGTTGCTTTTTGGTCATTTTAGTCACTTTTCACTATTTTTTCACCACTTTTGGACCATTTTTACTACTTTCTGATTCCTTTTAAAAAATTTTTCCCAATATTCTTGCCTTCCTATTTTTTCCCTTTTGCCTTTAGCCATTTTTTTTTCACCATCTTTTAACTAATTTTTGTCTTTTTTTTTCCCCAATTGTTGCTGCCTTCTGCTTATTTTATCGTAAAATCAGAGTTTTCTGGCAAATTTTGGTCGCTTTTTACCCATTTTAGTGACTTTTCACTTTTTTTTTTTTTTAAGTTTTATCCCAACTTGCTTGCCATTTTCTGTTACCTTTGGCTATTTAACCACTTTTGGACCATTTTCTTCCCCTTTACCCCCGTTATTGCTACACCCTTATTATTTTCAAGATAAAGAAGGCTAGTTTTTGATGCTTTTTGGCCATTTTGGTCACTTTTCACTCTTTTTTCACCACCTTTGGAGCATTTTTTTGCTACTCTCTGAATATTGTTCCAAGTTTGAACCCATCATTTTTGCTATTTTCTATTACCTTTGGCTATTTTTACCACTTTTGTTCCATTTTGTGTTGTTAAAAATTCCTCACTTTTGTTGGATTTTGGCCATTTTGCTCACAGACCATTAAAGTACGTCACCAGATAATAAAGTACGTCAACAGCACACACTCTAATGGACCTGAATGTGTCATTTAAAACATGCAACACATTGAAAGATTGGTCACTCAGGAATTGTAGATGATTAACACAGCAAGGTCGTTTTTTTTTTTTCCTTTCACTTCTTCTTCACAGTTATCTGTTGATGGAGAAACTTTTCCTGGAAAGACGAGACACAAAGGCCACAAAAGCTGAGTTGAACAAACTCCACATGCTTTCAGATAAAGGATCATTGTCTGCAGTGTTTACTTCTTTGCTACGGTCTCTCTTCACACTACTTTGGTTGAACAGTTTAGACCTTGAGTTTGAGTGGAGAGTTTTAAAAGAAACTGAGCAAAGAGGTTTGAACAGGAGCGAAACAATGAGCTGAAAACTCCTGGAAACAGTGACACACCCTGAAGATATGATCAAGTTTGTGACCAAACAAATGTAAAGGACAGTTATGATGAACACACACAAACAGCTGAGTCGCCGTATCACACTGAAACATCACTGACATTTCGCTTCAGAGCTATCTCTGCAGCCAATCACACGGAGGTTTACTCAACAAAGGTCACTCAGGAGACGCTTACCTCAGAGATGCAGACAGACTGTGTGGTTCTCCTTTCTTTAAATGCTTCAAAGTTGGGTCAGATCCCTCCAGCATCGCTTTAGAGTCTGGGTCTCGAAACGTCCATCCGACCTGCGACCTCGGCCTTTTGTCGTGCGTCGTGTCCCATCAGTGTCCTCGGTGACTTCCTGTTGATCCGCGACCAAACGACGCAGAAATGCCACAAAGATAACGTCAGAGAAAGGTTCCCGAGTCGTCAGCTTGACGGCGGAGGAATCTGCAGTTTCATGCTCGGCGGAGACAGAGGAGCATGGGAAATGAGTCTTCAACAAGCTCATTAATTAAGAACCAAACGTCCTCTTTTTTCTTTCAGCAGATTTGCACTGATTGATTGACCGGCGCTGTTATGATGTGGTAAAAAAAAAAAAAATGTCCAAACCAGGATTCAAAGTTTTCAACTCTTCTTATTTTTTTGTTCTTTTTTTTTTTCATCCAGCCTGTCAGAAAACCAGGAGACACTCAAAAACAGAGTCTGCTCCTGTTGAAGATGAGTCTAGAAAGTGGATCAGATAAGGAGTGAAAGTTTCCCTCCAACAATGAGAAAAACTCAACCAGAAAAAAAGCTGCAGCTCCAAACCTGAAGTCACAGGTGACCTGATGAATGCACCAATCAGCAGCTCTGTGATTAGTGACTCTCAGCTCAGGTGAGTGTAATCAGCTCACCTGAGAGAAACACACACAGGCTGTGGCTGTTTTCCAACCGCCTACTACACTAATGGTGCCTAATACTTTGGCTGAAGTTCAGTTTGTAGGAGTCAGTATATGAAAATGTGTGAGATCTACAGTAAACTACAAGTTCTGGGAAAATTTCTCAGTCTGCAACAAACCAGTCTACCTGACATACTGTTTCCCCACAATGCACGGCGCTCATGCTGCTTGTGTATTCTCAGGGGGAATCAGGTTTATGTGAATTACTGGAATAAATCAGCACATCTACAACACGACAATAAAAATGTGAAACGATCTGTGAGATAGAAGTGAAGTGACAGAAGAAACACCAGTAAATCTGCTCATTTCATAACATGAAAGAGGTTTTGTACTGCTACAAAAGTCATAAAAGCCAGAAAAAAAATCACTTTTTTTTTTCAACTGACAGTTAGCTGGCAGTTAAAAGGGCTCATTTTTGTTAATTTTTGGCCATTTTTGGTCCCTTTAACTTTTTTTCCACCACTTTTGGACCATTTTCTGCTACTGTCTGTGTATCAAGACAAGTGACAAGTTTTCTCCAAACGTTCTTGCCATTTTCTGTTGCCTGTGGCTATTTTTTTACCACTTTTTGCACCATTTTTTGTCACTTTTTCTACCCTTTTATAATTTTCAAGTCGATAAAGGTTAACTTTTTTAATGCAATTGTGTGTTATTTCATTTTTTTCTGCCTGATTTGATTAAAGAAAAATAAGGAAAATATCTGTAACATTGAATTTTTTATCATTGATGCCCAACTAAAAAAATATTCCAATTAAAAAAGGCTCATTTTTTGATGCTTTTTAGTAATTTTTGTCACTTTTCACTATTTTTTCTCCACTTTAAGACCACTTTTGAAACTTTCTGACTACTTTCTAACCAACATTTTTGTTACTTTCTGTTATCTTTGGCTATTTTTTTCCATCTTTGGTCTATTTTTTTGTCACTTCTCACCCCCAATCGTTTCTCACATCTGATTATTTTCAAAATAAAAAGGGGAAAATTTAGATGCTTTTTCGTCATTTCAGTCACTTTTCACCATTTTTTCACCACTTTTAAACCATTTTTGCTACGGTCTGACTACTTTTTAAGTTTTGTTCAAACTTGCTTGTCATTTTTTTTTTTTTTTTTTTTGCCTTTGACTATTTTTTTCATCACTTTTTACTATTTTCTGTCATTTTTTCCCCCCACTGTTGCTGCCTTCTGGTTATTTCTGGTTATTTTTTACCATCAGCTGTAAAAAAAAATAAATAAATAAATAAAAAAAGAAGTCAGTTTGTTCCAGATTTATTTTCAATACATGATAACTTTTGGTGTAAGATTAAAAATCAAATAAGTGATTTTTCTGTAATAAACTTCTATACCTTTACAAATTTCACAAAACCAGACCCTGAGATCTCTCCCTGAATTTGTTTGTTTTTTTCTAAATAAATTTAAAATGTTCATCGAACCACTGAAAATAATGAAAAAAAAAAACTCTCAAAAAAACATTTTCAACCACTATTCCCTTCCCGTGCTTAATTTAATTTAATTTTTTTCTATGTATTTTACATAGACTGTATAAAACATGGAGCTTGGCCATATCCACTAGGCCATCTGAGCCCCAAATATTAAGAAATCTTGACTAAAAATTTGGAAATAGATGCAAAAAATTTAGAAATCAAAGCTTAATATTTAGATATCAAATATAAAATTTAGAATTCTTAGATAAATATTTAGAAAGGAAACTCAATGTTTAGAAATGCAGCTAAATATTTAGAATCATGTATTTTGAACAATTATATATATAATATTAAACATTTAGATAACACATTCAACATGTATATCTAACATTTGACAAATATATTTCACACAAATTTCTCTAAACCTGAAGAAAAAGTGATTTTTTAGGGCTACATGTGGAAAATTGGTGTTTTTATTTGTATTATTAGCAACTTTACAGTCGGTGCTCATGATTGATTTTTATAACATCTCATTAAAAGTCATAGGTGCTCCTCACAGAGGCTTTAACTTCTGCCACTTTAAGACTAATTACAGGGCACATTCAGAGGGAGATTCAGGAAGAAATCGAGAGACTACACTTTTTGAAAAGCTAATTTTCTCCCACAGAGGCTTCAGCTCCGTTATTCATCCTCATTATCCCTCCTGCCTCCGTGCTGATTGGTTTATCTGCTCCTGCATCGATGCCTCTAAGATCATCATCGCTCTCCCGCCTGCTGCTGCTTTTTGGGGCGTCAGGACATCAGCGCTATTTAGGACACGGGACAATCTATGGGGTGATCGATGGTCCGGCTCATTACGGAGCAGAAGCTTCCGGATTTAGAGATTTTAAAGAGGCTGGAGAAGAGAAGTGTCAGGGATTCAGGCCAGAGTTGTAATTACAGCGACCGGTTTCAGGGAGGGGATGAAAGAGAACGACGGTACGATTCCTGAGCGTGGTTGACTTTGGGAGGAGAGTTTCTAAATGAGCTGAAACTTCACTAACGAGCCCATATTCGCCGTCCCCCTGGATTAACCTCTTACATCCTGACTAATTCTGACTTATATACCATGCTGTGTTTCAGAGCTTATAACTGTAGAACCATAAAGTCACAATCCATCAGTGACTCCTCATTTCAAAGATTAAAGTCTCTAGTTTCAGAAAATGTCATGTTTTTAAATGTGGCTAAAGTCCACATCAGGATAAATGCAGCAGAAATTTTTTGAGCATCATTAACTTCAAGATGCTTCATGTCAGACATAAAACATCCACCACATCACGTCTACACCTTCTCACCTACATCTGGGGGAAATTTGAGCTTTGTAGGTAAAACTTTGAAGGAGTTAGAGAGTTTTTACACTCATGTGAACAAACACTTAGCAGATGCGTCCTCATTTCCCACAGTCTAGTCTCACGACTTTGCACAAACAAAACCAGCTCTATCAGTGCTCAGTGTCTTCTTTGTAGTCAACCTTGTTGTCTCTGTGAAAAGTTTCCAAAAATCATGAAATTCGAGCTCTCAGCTTTAGGTAAAACTCTGTTGGAGTTACAGAGTTTTTAGTCTCAGGTGTTAAACACCAGCAGATGCGTTCTCATTTACCACAATTTAGTCTGACGTCTTCATGCGAACAAAACCAGCTTTATCAGTGCTCAGTGTCCTCTTTGTAGTCAACTTTGTTCTCTCTGTGAAAAGGTTTGCCCAAAATCATGAAGCTCCCGGTCACAGATTGTGCCGCTCCTGTTGGGAACATGAGTATGAATGATAAACAAGGCTGTTAGGGGGATTTACGCAGCCACAGCTAACGCTGCTGGCCAGTCAAGCAGAGAGCACTTCTTGTCTAAATCAGGCTCTCCTGGCATCAAATCTCAAGATGGGAGAAGTCTAAGGAAAACAAACACTTGCAGCTTTATCAGATTGACATTGAGGAGGAAATGCTCTAAGACTGTGAAGCTGCTGTTATTGATGAGAACGGACACGACAGACAGACAAACAACGGACTTTACAGGAGAAATTTCACCACTTGATATAATTTGATGAAACAACACTTTTGATATGTTTGAACTCTGGATTCCTCTGGTGGAAAGGAGAGTGAATATTCAGGGTACGGGCGTCAGGATGTGATGTAATGACCCCAAATGGGTAGGACGTCCCAGTTGTTGTGATTCTTTCACTAATTACGTTTCGTTGGTGAAGAAAACTGTGAAACAAACTTAGCGGCTGAAATGTGACGAATCAAAACTTTCCATGTTTGACGAAGGCGTCACTGTTTATGCTTTGATGACGTCAGAGGAACAGCAAACCGAGCGCCGACGGGCCCCTGGAGCGTAAGAGGTTAAACTACCAGAGATTCGTGACTGTTCACGTTTAATTAATACGAAGAAAGTGTGATCGATTTTCTCCAGCTTTACTCGTTGAGAGGAAATGATCGGAACAGAAAGACACTGAATGGATCCAGGAAAAGGTTGAGTGTCTTTTACGGCGTCGCTCAAAGATTGAAATAAATCAAGCGGAGCTGCAGCGACTTCAATAAAAGAATCTTAATTAAAACAGATGGACTTAAAGAGACGGTATATGAGTGTTTGTACAGTTCACACGGCTCAATATAGAGCTGAGATCATATCGACGCTGAGGGGAGTAAAATCATATCTTTAATAATCTCTCTCTCCCTCTCTCTCTCTCTCTCTCTTCCTATTATGGAGAGATGAAGGAAAGATGAACTGCAGTGTGGGGGAGGTTGGACAGGGAAGATAATCAGACTTGGTTTAATAGGCTCTGTGTTCTCTCTCTCTCTCTTCACACACACTCTTTTATTGGATGTATGTTTTCGATATTTCGAAAACCAGCACAGAGGGATAATTAAGTTTTTCTGCACACCACATGGAGCGTGTGTATGTGTCCGAGTAATGTGTCCAATTTTTTACTCTTCTATATCAATGCAACTCTTTCAGTGCTGAAATTGTAAACATTTAACATCTTAGAAAGCACTTTCTGGCTTCAAATTTCAGATTTTAAATCGATAAATATAGAGCTGATTACCTACACTTTTTTCAATCAGTGGCTTAGAGATGAAACGTTCATGGACGAGTCAAATCTTTTGACCAGTTATTTTATGCAAATGATCGTAACTGAGTGAGTCCCACAATATCATATTTATGGGTAAAATCGCTAAGTTTGAATGATTTAGTACCAAATCTTACGATTATTCCTTTCAGTGATTCTTTTCATGGATAAATTTAGTAGGAATGGGTACTTTTATAGCTACCCAACAATTTTAAAAGGGTAACTTTGTAGGGATCTTTAAGTATCCTTGTGATTTCAAGGGCGTCACATGGAGTACATTGAGCTTGTTTTAAATTTGTGCATTCACAAAAAACTGTTGTTTGTTTTTTACGTTGTAGTTCATTTGAGTCAAGAGTTTTCATGTTGAAGAAATGTGCAAAACAACTGCGGTGTGATAGCACAAACAGTTGAATGTTGTTTTGATAAATTTGTTTAAGCTTAGATATTGAGAAATAAATGTGAGAAATTGAGATATTTTAAGACTTTATCACGAAACAAATTAACATTTACCACCACACATACACACACAAAAGTAACAAAAATTGGTACAGTTGAGAGGTGATACAGATTCCCAGGTACCAGCATCAGTATTGTATTGATTCAAATGTGTAAAGTTCCCATCCTTTAAATCTAATTACCCTGAAGTTATCCACTAAAAATAGATTGGTACAAAACCGAGCCTTTTGTTTGAATGGCTCGCTAAATTAAATAGATCAAAAAGATCCGATCTTTTCAAAGTGCTGTAAATCCCATCGCCTATATGCACCCTGCAAAGCCAACATGGATTTACACATGTTTTAATTGTTTTAATGGATATCAAAGGTTTTAATCAGCTGGACTCTGATTATAAAAAGCTAATCTCCATTTTTCTGCCGCCGTCTCTATTTCTTTTGTCTTCAGTCTCTTTGTCTTTCCTTCTTCCTCTCCTCATTCTGTGTAAAAGACAAAAGCAGTTTGGTATCGGTACATCAGTTTCTGCAGAGCTGAGTTATGATGCTGATGTGATGTGTATTATAACATCATCCAATCTCGCGTCCCCGAGCCCTCGTCCTCTTCCCCATTTTAATCAGGAAGGGGAAAATGGAAGCACTGAAGCTTTTGTTGAGGCTGACGCGGGCGCTCGCCGCTGCCCGGGTAGAGCTCCCAAGAGGACGATACGTGTCGCACATTTTTGACATTTTTATCAGGTTTTACAGATGGTTTCCCACCTCTTTTTACGAGTACAGAAACAGCTCCTACCCTGCTTGTGTATGTAAAACATAACAAGCTTTTATTTCAAAGGCCGCAGAGGTTTGCTCTCGTTTGGAGTGTTAACACTCGTGTCGACAGAAGATATTTATTCGGCTTCAGGCTGCAAAAGAGAAGAGGCAGAAAATGAGAACTCGGGCTCTATTTTTCCTCAGGGTTCAGTGAATTATGAAAGTAATGTTCTCCACTTTTGGAGCAAGCTCTTCAGAGTCATATCTTCTTGTTCATTTGTTTTCTGCTTTCAAAAATGTGTTTGTGTGTATTAGTCAGACGTTTCCAAGAAAACTGCTGTTGTAAAGTGGACGTTTTAGTCACTGTAAATTAAATCCAGCATCTTGGTTCGGTGCTTTCTGATATTTTAGAGCAGTGGTTCTCAACCTTTCTGAGTCGTGAGCCATGATTTAACATGACCTGGTGATTTAAGAGAGCAAAAATCAACTCATTCTAATCAAAATTTTACCAAAAGAGAGGGGAGGAAAACAGCCCAAGTTTGTTTCTGAACGTTTAAGTTGTCGAGCGTGAAAAAGAACGAGTCAATATTTCTGTTTCTGCATTTTTTCCAAGTTATGTAAAGACAAAAAAGTGGGATAAGAGAAATTTCCTCTTCACGTTTCTTGAAATTTGAATATCTTAATATTGTTTCAAGGAATTCAGATGTCATTTTTGTCTTTGAATAACTTGAAATGAGACATTTTTTCCGGACTGGTCACTTGACCGTGGCTCATATTGAGAATCAAAAAATATTTTCTTCTAAAAACAAGACCTAAACACTTGCTTAGATTTAAGTTTTTGCAGTGAAAATACAAACAAGTTTGCCAACTTTCGCTCATTGAACTCATTCAGGTAAAACACTGTAGTTCAGATTCTACAAACTTAACTGATTCAACAAATTTCTGGAAAATAATGACGCAGAAAACAACTCAAACTACCCTGCCTGAATTTTTGTAATATAATATTAATTAAATTTTGTAAAATGATTTGGCGACCCCCAAAAATCATCTCGTGACCCCCATTAGGGTCAGGACCCACAGGTTGAGAACGGCTGTTTTAAAGCCATAAAATGCTGAGAAGCTTTGAATTCAGGCCACTAGAATTTTGCCTTTCTTTAAATTACAAACTGCTTTAAAACTGTTCCACAGAGATCTTTACTGGGCCCCAATTTATTTACATTCGTATAAATCACATGGTACTCTCAATTTGTCAACTTGTTTTGATTCTCTCCCAGCTCTCCATGACAAAGAAGAGAAACAAACTCAACGTGTACTTAATAATGTTCAGTTTCATTCTGTATGAGCTTCAATTGGCGTTATTAAAGCTGAATACCAAAAAAAATGTGAGCTAAGATGTCTTTAGAAAACAAATAAGGTTTTGCAGCGTCACCACAAATGTCTAATAACAGACCGAAAATAAAACTCTGAGCAGCAAGTAAACAGAGGGAGGAGGAGAATCCTCAAACTGACATCTGGGTGTCTCTTTCAAAATAAGAGCATGCTGTAAAACTAACATTACACCACAAAACTTTAGTGAGAGCTCAGGCTCAGAGACGTAAGTCACTAACACAGTCCTTTCAGCACCAACAATACACAGGTAGCTGATTTAAGGAAATAAAAGTTAGATTAAATTAAGGATTGTTGAATCTAACCTGATTTTGATTTTCTCCTTTTAACTACAAATGTTATAAATCTGACTTAAAGGTCTGTTTGAATCATTATACTGGTATGATTTTATCAATTTAAGGGTTTAATTGAACATTTAATATGGTAATTTGCAGGAAAAAATCAAAATATCAAGATAAATATTGTGTATCGCGTTATAGCCAAAAAACATTGAGGTAATGATTTTAGGGGCAAACTGTGCTGCCCCACTGTGGTCTGACCATGAGCGGATCTTTGGTTGTCAACTATTTTTGTTTTTTGTTTCAGAGAGAGTAATTGGTCCGTCCTATCGTAGATCTTTGGTTGTCCACTTGTTGTGTGTTTACATCAGAGTGAGTGGTCTGTCCATGCGATGGATCTTTGTCTATCAATCTGTTGTTTGAGTTTGTGTCAGAGTGAGTGCTCTGTCCTGTTCAAAGATCTTTGTCAGTCTTCAGGTGGAGCATCCAGAGGTGATTTAGTGATTTAGTTTGTAGAGCAGTCGAGGAAAAAGATTGAGGAAGATGAGATGAAAGGGGAAGAGGATCACAAGAAAATTTGTTTGTTTTTCCAGCTTTAGCCGCGATGTCAACAGAGGAGTATCGACCAATCAGGTGCGAGCAGGACAAACAGGTGTTCCAGAGGTCTGAGATCAAAGTCTTGATTTTGTATTAAAATTCTGTGTAACATACTTTCTACAGATAAACTCAAACTTGCCTGAAAGTGATGTGTGCTAAAGTAAAGTTCTGGAAACTTTTTGTTTTTGAGCTGTTGTTCAACACCAAAAAATGCTTTTAAATCTTGTTTGTTTGTTGTGGTTGGAGCTAAAAGGTTGGAGAGTTTGTTCACTCTGATAGTGTGTGTGTGTGTGTGGATTAATGAAAGACAGTCCGATAAAGAGCTTTCATCCATCATGAGATTACATCCGGAGCAGCTGAATTGAAGGACTTTTCTGCTGTGTGTTTACAAAGATAGACCACAAGTAATTGAGAGTGTGATCTCAGGAAGCGTGTGTGTGTGTGTGTGTGTGTGTGTGTGTCACTTATCTCTTCCTGCTTTGATGGAGGCAGCTGTTGTATCTGTGCGAGCAGCTTCTCCCTCACTCTCTCTCTCTGTCAGCAGGGAAAGATGACACCTCTGACAAAAGTTTCCCCAACATGTGATGGGATCTATCAGGACGCCGAGGTTTTAACCCGCCGTCGCAGCAGGCGCCACTTTCCCCGCGCCGTTCGCAGACGCCGCATCAGAGAAGTTCAACATCTGCTGCACAGAACGGAGGCGAATCCCTGAGGATGTTTCTTTTACCAAAGTTCTGTTTGGGAATAGGTCAGAGCTTTGACAACATCCTTGACTGAATCCACTCAGAGAAACTGATCTGCCTCTTCCTGTGATTTTTCTTACGTTGAGTGACAATATCCCTGAATTATTCGTGCAATACACATGAATCTGTTCTTCCGAGGATAATGAAATTCATTGACAACTCAGAAACGTTGAAACCAAAAGAGTAAACCACTCATTCATCCATAATCATCTACGCCTCAAGTTTTTCTTCTTTTTCTTGGGTCTTCAAAATCTACAAAACCTGACAAAAAGTGAGTGAGGAAATCTGGGAAACGAACCTCTCTTGGCTTTAATCGTCCCATCATCTGCATTATGTTTGACTCTTTCCATTTCTGAAAATTAATAAAAGAACTGTTCCTTACTGAGCTTCGGATCAAAGAAGAAAAACAAACCCATTCTCTCTTTTTTCTTCTTGAAAATCTAGAGAATATCACAAAAAGTGAGTCCTTAAATCTCAATAACAATCAGATTGTGACTCAAATCATCTCATTATCTGCATAATGTTCGATTTTCTTCCTTTTTAACGATCAGAAACTTACGGAAGAGGATTAGGGCCACTGAGAACCCCCCCCCCCCCATAAAAAGTCAGAATTCTGAGAAAAAAGTCAGAATTCTGACTTTTTTCACAGAATTCTGACTTTAATCTCAACTTTTTTCACAGAATTCTGACTTTAATCTCAACTTTTTTCACAGAATTCTGACTTTAATCTCAGAATTCTGACTTTAAACTCAGAATTCTGACTTTTTTCTCAGAATTCTGACTTTTTTTTTTTTTTGGATTTTTTTTTGTCTCAGTGGCCCTAATTCTCTTCCGTAGAAACTTGTGCCTTTCTCCTCTTTCTTCTTAGATTTTGAAAATCCGGAAAAATCTGATGTGAAGTGATTCAGGAAATCTGGGAAACAAACTTGACTCAGCTCAAATCGTCACATCATCTGCATAACATTTGACTTTCTTACTCCAAAAACAGCAAGAACCTTTTCTCTTATCCTTATTCTTCTAAGGACTTGAAAATCTGCAAAACTGAACAAAAAGTGAGTCAAGAAAGCTGAGAAACAGTCGCTATCTGAGGTCAAATTTTCACATTATCTGCATACTGATTTAGCTAACTTCTTTTTGAGACATCAGGAACCTGTTTCCCTTTTCTCTTCCTCTTCCTATAGGGGCGTTTGAATTTGAATTACAATTGCTTTCAGCCACCAGATTTATCAGTACTTAATTGGGGGTATATATATGATTGGCCCTGTTTTGTAAATCACAAGTAAATGTTGTCATAAGCTCTTTTTTACATCCAAATCTGCGTCAATTCCCATGAAAGATCCATAAACGAGGGCCTCTGGTTAAGCTCTTGAATATTTCACACGGTTTCTTCGTTTCTCCCCCTCTCCTCTCAATCCTCTGACTTAAAGACAGAGTTCTGGCTCTGCTCTCAGCCTTCACTTCTGCTTCGACTGTCGTGGGGAAAAGAATCTTAGAGTGTGCAAAGTATTATCACAGTCGTTCCAGGACGCTGAGTTTAGCTCTTAGCTCCCAGCTGCAGACCTGGAGCTCTTTGATACCGGCCGTCTGTTCCCCTCCTCCTCCTCCTCGTTGGACTCTTTTATCGCTTCACCTGACAGTTTCCTGCCCCCTCCACGGAGAAGACACTTCCTGCTGGTTTTAAGAGGAATGGATGGTTTCGAGTGGGACAAATAACTCACAGGAAGTCAGAGAGATGCGACAACATCAACGTTTAAAGTTTTATTCCAAAACATGAAACTTGAAATTTCAAGTTTTTCTTCTAGAAAAGCTTCAGTGTTGAGAAATTACAAAAGAACAATACAATTTAATAATAATGACTGGAATGAGTTCACATGACGTCGAAGATGAGACATGTTTCACTTTCACACTAACTTTTCAATAAATAGGGTTGAATTTCCTGCTTCCTGATTGTTGGTTTTGATTTGAATAAATATCTTTGTTTTTATTACTTTGAGGATTAATTTGGATCAGCGAATGGATTACAAATGAAATCAAAAACAGATTAAAGATTACAACGAGGATTTTCAGTTTGGATTAAGTTTTTTCAGTGAATTGGTTAGTATTCGTGTTATGCATCGTACGCTTTCAGTCACTTCAAACTTTTTCACTTTTATCAAGTAAATCAAGAAAGAAAAAAAACTTCTGAAAGTGAATCAGAATCAGAAAATGAACTCTTAAAAACAGCAGACTGAAAGAAAGGATCAGAGAACAAACAGTCTGACTTTAAACTTGAGATTAAAAACCCTCAACGGGTTTATAAGAGAAACTCTGACAACAATAAATTAAGTTAAGAACGAATAAATCAACAGAAACACTGCAAAACCTTTTGACTAAGGAAGTTTTTTTTTGTTGGATGTTGAATTTAGAAACAGTTCTTGATTTAGCTCAGAAATCTTTGAATTTTTTTTAGATCTTACAGATGGATGTTAGGCCAGAAATGAGACCAAACTCTTCCTCAGTTTTGAGTTTTTGCAGCGAAGTAGACGTAAAATCAAAGTCTGTAACTTCTCGCTAAAACCATCCATAAAAGGGAAATCAAACAGAAACACTTGAGAAATAAATATTTACACGACAGCGACTCAGCTCTGCTTTTTCTCCCCTCTGATAAAAAATAATCTCATCCTCCTCCTCAGCTTCTCGGGACGAAACGTTTTCACTTTTATTTACGTTAATCTCTCCTGAGGTGACATTAAAAGGATCAGATGCTGCAAATTTTTATCCTAAAGATGATGAATAAGGAAGATTTCTCTCTCTCTCTCTCTTTTCAGCTCCAGCAGAGGTGAGTGTTGTAAATTGAGGACTCTAACGTGGCGTAAAACAGGTTTTTCAGCTCCGACTGTGCTCTCGGGGAACAAGAGTGAGCCAGTTTGGTTCGATTTTACCTGAGATGACGGCGGAGATGAAAGGCGAAGCTTCTTGGTGCTTTTTTTAAGAGTCTCAGACGTAATTTTCAGACAATTTTGTTCACATCTGAGCACAAACTGGGAGCTTTTGGAGTTAAACTGAGGTACCAATGCTGAGGTACGTTAAGGTGAAACCAAAGAGGAGGAGGAGGGTGAGATATTTAACAGAGCTTCTTCTTTTTCGAACCCTAACAGAGTTTATCGCTCACGTAGGTTTATTTTTCTAAGTCAGAGGTGATAAAGAAGCAGGAGCCGAACTCCGTCTCTCCCTCCCTCCCTCATCTCAGGCTGAGATAACATTTCAAACGCGGAGAACCTGAACGAAAACAGTGAAAAAACATCAGGTAGAGTAATCATAACAAAGATGGTCCTGCCTTTTCTCCAGCGTGTCCTCTAATCCTGCCCTCGCCGCTCCAAAAAGCCTCCTGCAACGACACACGGCGTCTTTCTTTTACACATCACAACGAACACGAGGAGTGGAAATGAAACGATTAAAGCATCGAGATGAATAAACAGAACATAAAAGCATCAAGAGGATAAAGATTCAGCTGAAAAGGGAGCGTCGCTGACTCTTTCTTAACGTCTCCAATAACAGCTTTTGATGTCAGATCGCTGTTTTGGGATAATGCAGCATGAGAGGAACAGGAGGTCAGGTTTTTGCTTTCAGCTTCAAAAAAAAAAAACCTGCCGCTTCTCTAATGGGATGAAAAATATGGAGCTGATTGTGTTTTGTTGCTAATGTTTCTTTGCCAGATTTCTGAAACATGCCTCACCGTCAGTAGAAAGGCGGCGGTGGCGGCGGCGAGCTGATGTACAGCCTCTGTGTCTGCGAGCCGGGGAGATTGAGCGCAGACAGAGACGAGAGGGGGGAGAGAGGGAACGGGGACTGTTGGGAGGGAGGGGGAGGAGGGAGGCAGGAGGCGAAGGCTCTGCCGCCGCAGGTCAACAACCCGGGACTGGTGGCTGCAGGAGGGGGGACGGAGAGCGGCGGGGAGAGGCTGCCGGGGGAGTCGCAGGAGGCTCCGCTCAGGAAGGACGAGTCTGCAAAAGAGGAGAGGAAGATATCAAACCGAGGGAGGGAGAGTTTCACAGAGAAGTGTCTTCTCTCTCTGGAGCTTTGAGCTGAAAACAAACTCTGGATCTGTTTCCTCGCTGAGAGCTGGAGCTTTTCAGACGCTGTCAAATATGCCAATAACTATCTCATCGTTTTGAAGCAGGTGCTGTTAAAAGCATCATGATGTTGACTAGTTTTGATATCTCCAGGCTTTTTGCTCTCCGAATATTTTTTTCAGGCTAGATTTGTTGTCTCATTTCAAACTTTGCATCCATCTGATCCTGAAAATATCACTTTGCTTAATTCATTTCAACTACATGTCAGCTCAAGTTGAACATCTTTAACAATCCAAAAATTGAAATGTGAATCTTTATGGCCGTCTCTGGAATCGCATACTTCCATGAGACTTACACTTACACTTACATGAAGTGCACTGTGTACAATTCTACAATTCTACAATTTCATTCAGCAGTTTACCAGTTTACCAGCAGTACAACACAAGCAAGAAGTTAGATAGGAAAGGAAAACCTTAGTGAGTGATACTAAGTGCCTCAAATAAGTGTGATTGGCCCCCAGTGTAATAAGGTGCCAGGTTCTTTTTTTTTTATTTTTTTTTTTTAATAAAGGCATAGCTAATAATTCAACTACAGGTGTTGCATTTACCATTATATTTATCATTTATCATTACATCTTTGATATTTAATGTTTATTCATGATTATTTTTGTACAGAGACAGCACAGTTTAAACTGCAGTCAAATTCATTATATGGGTCAATGACAAAAAGAGGGTCTAAAAACATATTTTTAAAAAGCTCTTTGAAAGTGGATAAAAAACATATTTCTGAGTGAAGAATTATGTTTTCTAACAGATTTCAGTCGTTGACCAACATTTCAAAGATTTTAGGTTCATTATTTTTTAGTATTTTTAATTTGAGCACCCAAAAATGTCAGGTGGCGCAACCAAATATATGAAAATATATTTATATGTTCCTGTTATTTTTTCTGTGTGAAATTATTGGCAAGTATCTCTCAAGTGTCTGTAGTGACTCATACATTTTCATTTTGTGTGTTTCATTTCTTTTATTTGTGAATAAGATAAATAATTTGATGTTAAAATAACANTCAAGCATAAAATAATGCCACTGTATTTTTAATTTCCATTTACAATAACTGACATTCAATTTTTAGAGTTTAATTACTGTGGATACTTGTCAGGACGGTTGCACCACCTGACATTTTGGGGGTTTGAGGAACCAAAACACAAAAAAACATGTTATATTTCAATAGTTTAAAGATGTGTTCAAATAACACAGGTTTCATAGAATAAAGAAATACATGTGATGAAATACTCAATTCATGATGGAAGGAAATATTGCACTCGGACACAAAAAAAGGGACGTCACGTCATTGACCCATATACTTCTTGAAAATACTTGGCAATAAAGTTGATTCTGGTGCTGATTCTGATAACACAATGACAATCACCAACAAGCAATAATAAGCCTGGTCAGTGCTGAATATTCACCAAGACCCAGCACAAACTGGAACCGAGCACAAAATCTTACAGGATGGTGGTGTCCTTCCCAAATCATACGTTGCAGCTTATTTCCGCACGTACCGGAAATTAAAATCCCATTTCACAACCTTTCACCGGTGTTCTTCTGTTAATCATTTATCACAACCATCAGTCATGATTTAATCTGTTCCTGCTCCTTTCTGTAAGTCACTAATACGGCAACGATTGAGGATGAGAAGTGTGCAACTTTCTTCACTCAACTTTTTGATTGTCCTGAGTGCATAAGCTGAGAAGTTTAAGTTCACCGCGTTTTTCTGTACGCTTAAAATTAGGGATGGGTATCGAGAACCGTTTCCTGATAGGAATCCATACGAAATGGTTCAATCCATCAATATCCTTAGTGGTTTTGCTTAACGACTCCTCTTATCGACTCTTTACGGCGGATCTTACGTCCTCTGCTCTGCCAATGACTGTATATAGAATGGACAGCGTGCTTCCGCCTGTCACTGTTCTACGATTTTGAAGCCAAAAAAAAAAAGTTTCTCTAGCCGCCATTGTGCAGCCAGAGTCTGCGCAGTAGAGAATTTCCGGTGGAGCCGTGTTAAAAAGAGAAATAAAAATATTTATTTCTTCTTCTTCAGAAGGTTTAGTCTCCTTTTGGCTCTTTCCCTGAGTTTCTTATATCCCCCGTAAAAACTACTCACGAACGGCAGCTGTCAACTATCGTAAAATCGAAACTTATAACGTGGTTTTTAACGTCCAATAACTAATGAGAAACTAACTTCTCAGAAAAAAAAACACCCGAACACCATGCAGCCAGATGACATCATCATACCACCTTAGCGTAAGGATGAGAGAAACGTTTCTACAAGGTATCGTAATTTTTTTAGGTTTTCCAGGCTCATATCTGGAATACATGGGGAGGCGGGGCTTATGACCTATACTGCAGCCAGACACCAGGGGGCGGGGCATCTGCTGGAGGCTTCAGTTTGAGCCGAACATCGTTACGTCCACTCATTATACAGTCTATGATTACAACCCCTTTTGCCTCCATCTGGAGGATATTGCACTGGTTTTGCTTCAAAAAGAGTCACTGACACGCACCGGTATACTTCTCCCCGCCATGACACTGTGTTAAAAGTCCGTCAGTGTCAAGAAGCTTGTCGGGCTAACAACGGTAACTAAGGGGGGGCGGGCTTTTGTGAAAGGTCAATTTCAACTTTGACCACAGAAACATTTTACAATTCCTCTTTAGAACAACACTGAGAACTCTAAATGTCCAAATACTAACAGGCAGATGTTTTCCAACTGGAGGATTAAAGAAAAGTTGTCTTCAGGTTCTTCTTCTTCTGTCATTTAATGGCAGATCATACACAATGTTCAGGTTCATACCGCCACCTACTGTACAAGGGTGTGTAACATCATGTTCCACCTTTAGATTCTACACATCTCTGATCTTTCTTCAGTCAATAACATGAATCTATTTTTATTTATTCATGTCTTGAGATATCCAGATCCTAAAATCCTTCTCAGGTTAACGAGAGGCAGCTCGTGCAAAAGTCTGAACTTTAAAAAAGTTTGACACACACTCAGGGGCCTGTAGTTTGAGTGCTTCAGACTCAGACTCAGACCCAGAGGACAATCAGATCTCATCTCATCCTGACATTTTCATCGCTACCAAAAAACTGAAGTGACGGGATAAAAGTGAGACGAATTACAGTGGAGCAGGAAAGTCAGAGGAGACTGCACCGCTGGTTAAAACCAAAGACGGATGAGTGTGTGGAAGCGGAAAAATCAATAGCTTAAAAAGCAGCTGCAGGAGTTTCAGATTCTAAAATCATCAAGCTTTGTTAGAAAAACTCACACACTGATAAAAAAGAGAGATGATGTAAGAGGAGGAGAAATTGGAGGGTTGAGCTCGATCACCAGCAGCGATTTTCGCGTCCCTCTGGAGCTTTGGGCTTCATGAAAAATTGATGCAGAGTAAGAGAGTTTGATTAAAAGCATCCCCGGGCAGCGCCAACTTCTCTCTCGTGCTTCAAAGTGACGTCTCCTGTCCGGACGAATGCTCTTCAGAGGCAGAGAGGAGGAGTGACACGGACCTGCTTCCTGTGAGTTCAGAAAGAGATCGGCTCAAACTCGGGATCATATTTCACCCTCTTTGTGCTCTGACGTGTCCCATTTTCCTCTGATGCGGCTCTTCCAGCGTTCCCTCCTCGCATAAAGCCGTCTGTTAGTTCCACGTCTCGCCGCGCTGATGCTTGAATCGACGCCACATTTGGGCTGCGATCCCCAGGAGACGCGTTTGAAAGCGAAGCGAGTTCTGCTCTATTTTCAGAGCTCGACCAGCTGTGGTGGAAGAAAGGCATGATGGGGGATTGTTGAAATATTTTGGGTGCGGTGCGTGGCCCGAAAGAGCATCTGTCTAGAAAAACAAACGGCTAACTTTGCTCCATTTTTCTGCTCGTTGTCCACGTTTGTGACATATCGTTTGGCCTCTTAATCCCCAGATTAGAGGCACAAATCTGGGTGAAAAAAAGTGTTTAAGCTTTGCAACAAAAGAAGGGATTAAAAAAAGGAGCTTTCATGCAAAGCAGAGGATTTTTTTAAACCTCTCTTTCTGAGCTTTTAAAAAGTAAATCAATCGTTTTCTCTGACAGCTCCAGGTAGGAGAGATTAAATCGAGAAGACGGCGAAGAAACGAAGCGTCGGATGTGAATAAACGATGGCGGTTATGTGAGACTGTTAAAACATCAGAAGGCAAACGTTGTTTTAGCTCCAACGTCTCTGCTCCGGTGTGTGAAAGGAGATTGAGTTAAAAAAAAAGCTGTGAACGTTACACGATCGACTGCACGGATTGGAAAGAGAAAGGAATCAAATCTGAGTTATTTCACAGCAGCGAAACCGAGTCTCTTCACAAACATGAGAGACACAAACTTTCCAGATAACACCGTTAAAAGTGTCGTCTCTACATTCAGAGAAAACCAGCAGGAAAACTTGAAGTTAATAAAAGTCTGGTGGCATTTTACGTCATCAGTCTTTTCCTTTTGATTGAAAAAACAAAGAAAACATTGAAAAAGGAAAATCACTGAAATGTAAACTAAGCTCTTAAACTTCACTGATTTTCCTTTAGTTTGATATTATGAATTAATAAAACTATTTCTCATCTGACTTTTTCTACTTTCTGCTGAGCACAGGGATGTTCAATGGTGTTCTCTCACTTTGCCAAGTACTGGCAAATTTTTGTTTGTGCCCACTTTCGACACTTTCCACTCTTTTTCTGCCACTTTTAGACCATTTTTTGCAACAAACTGTCTTTTTTTCCAAGTTTCATCCCAACTCTCTTGCCATTTTTGTTGACTTTGGCCATTTTTTACCACTTTTCACCATTTTTGCTACTTACTGTCTATTGTAACATTTCCTCCAAAATTTTCTCGCTAATTTTTAGCCATTTCAGTCACTTTTCACTCTTTTTTGCCACTTCTGGACCATGTATTGCTACATTTAAAGTATTTCAGGGTTATATCTGAATTTAAAGGCCAATTTTTGAAGCTTTCTTGGCAATTTTTACGACCTCAAACTAAGTTTTATTGCTACTCTTTGCTGTTTTTGCCTATTTTAACCACATACTTAACTCAACTCAACTCAACTTTATTTATAGAGCACTTTAAACACAACCATAGCTGAAAACAAAGTGCTGTACACATATGAAGAAACACTGAAACAAAGATAAAAAATCATATATAACACTTAAGTTATTGTTTCATTGTTTCATTGTTCCTAAAAACAAATTTAAGAACAATAAAAACAATAAGTAAAACAAAAACTAAAAACAAACCATAAAACACTAAAACAGAGTCGAGGCTCATGGTGGGTTCAAAGCCAAGGAATAAAAGTGGGTTTTAAGACGAGTTTTAAAAACAGTGAGGTGGATACTCTTATGTGGAGGGGGAACTCGTTCCATAATTTAAGGGCAATGACAGAAAAAACTTAGATTGGTTCTTTTGTAAAGGTAGTTTTAACAGTTTGTCTCTTTGGTTGAGTAACTCTGGTGTAGAACAGAAAACATCTGCTGCAAAAACTGTAGCTGATATTCTGACACATTTCAGGTTATAGAAATATTTCACTGTCTGACATAAGACTATTGCAACAAGACAAAGTGGGAGTTAATCTAATTTGTGATTAATTACCCAGCCATAGTTTGGGGGGTGGTCATCCCCCTGTTTATTCCAAGTCAAATGTAGACAGGGATGCTAGTTCAATAGGAGATGGCGCCCCCTATCAAAGCGGAGTGAGACGCTTTGGAACAGAAGCAGGATTCTTTTTTTCTGCATGCACACTCAGCCAAGACTAAATCCTTACAGGGTGAATACACTGCATCCGTCTACGTTGCATCTCTGCTGCGGTGCGTGTCGACTGCGTTTGTCGACTCACACCGGCAGCGTGTTACGTCCGCCAAGCCGCAGGGCTGACAGACAGTTGGTGTCACGAGATCGAGGAGTTCCCGTGCTCCCCACTCCATACATAAGTCTCCGTTCATTCATGTTGGTCTGTAAATTGTGCAATATTCCACACCTATCTCATCATGTATATACCACACATTTTAAGTAGACTGTACATACTTAATGCTCTATTCTCTGTTTTATTTGGTTTTTATATTTTTTTAAGACACGTATGCTTATATCAATAAAGTATTCTGATTCTGATGAAAACCTTAAATCTGCTGACTCCTGGCGCGTCTCTGCTCGTTATGTCTGTTTGTCCCCATAATCAAGCTGAATACAATCTAGTTTTGACCATTGACTGTATATAGAATGGACAGCGTGCTTCCGCCTGTCACCGTTCTATGATTTTGAAGCCAAAAAACCCCGTTTCTCTAGCCGCCATTGTGCAGCCAGAGTCTGCGCAGTAGAGAATTTCCGGTGGAGCCAAGTAAAAAAGAGAAATAAAAATATTTATTTCTTCTTCTTCTTCAGGTTTAGTCTCCTTTTGGCTCTTTCCTGAAGTTTCTTATATCCCTGATAAAAACTACTCACGAACGGCAGCTGTCAACTGTCGTAAAACGAAACTTATATCGCGGTTTTTAACGTTCAATAACTAATGAGAAACTAACTTCTCAGAAAAACAAACACCTGAACACCATGCAGATGACATCGTCATACCACCTTAGTGTAAAGATGAGAGAAACGTTTCTACCAGGTATCGTAATTTCTTTAAGCTTTCCAGGCTCATATCTGGAATACATGGGGAGGCGGGGCTTATGACCTATACTGCAGCCAGACACCAGGGGGCGGGGCATCTGCTGGAGGCTTCAGTTTGAGCCGAACGTCATTACGTCCACTCATTATACAGTCTATGGTTTTGACGCGGTTTGTTTCATTTTGAAAGTCACCGGCTCTTTTTCGATGGGACCACTTCCTCTCCTGCTCAATCTTCCCTCCGCTGACTTGCGTCTTGTCGGCATCGGCACGCAGCCGGACCGCAACTGAACGGATGCAGTGTGAGTTGACACATTGACTTGAATGAATCCTAACTGATTTTTCGCCGTGATGCAGCGGAGACGGAACGCAGCCGTTACTGTGACTCTACAATCAAGCTATGACCTGAGACGAACCGCTGAATGCATGTAATCGTACTGTGTGTGTGTGAGACAGTACCCAGGTTCCACAGTGTGGTCTGAGCAGCCAGCTCTTTGGCGTCATCCAGCAGCAAACACAGCTTGTCTGGAATGTAGGTGCTGCGTGTGGACGGCATCACCACCTGCACAGAAACCAGACAACAATCATAAAAAGTTTTCCTCCATCGTTTGTTTACAGTAGCTGCTCCTCATTAAGTGTGTGTTTGTGTGTGTGTGTGTGTTGGACCTTGTAGACCAGCAGCAGCCTCCCGTCCTGTCCCGGTGTGGAGTACAGCTGGTACTCCGGAGGTGAGTAAAAGTTCTTGCGGCAGTAAAACTCCAGCAGACTGACGGCTGAGATGATCTGACCCTGTTTGAGAGCCAGCAGGCTGGTGGGGGAGAGGGGGGTGCCGGGGAAGAGGGGGAACACACACCGCTCTGCTTCATCTGCACACACACACAGATGAAATCAAAACATGAATCTGAATCCCTTCACCAGTCCTTGTCTTCCTCTGTCCACTGCTCCCTGACTCAATTTCAGTTCAGGCGCTCAGATCCGTGGCAGAGCTCTGCGATGACATCCCGCCTCTCATTAATTTTTCACGTCCGGAGAGAGTGAACTCGGAAACTTTTCTCATTTCCAGGATTGTCTGCAGGCGTCAGGTAGGAAGCCGGAGTTCTCACCAAACAATTAACAGCTGTTTGGGGTTATGAGGTGAACAGACTGCAGTTCATAATGGATCAGACAAAAATCAGAGCTGAAAACTGAGCTTCTGTAACATCCAGACTCCTGAGTGCAGCTGAAAATATCTTCAGACCAGCAGTGAAGAAATTCAGAGAGACGTTTGAGGAGGCAGAAGACAGAGGGATGAGAATAACAGACTTTACTTTTCTGAACAGTGAGAAGAGAAGAACATCTTCTGTGCAGAATCAAAACTTTCTAATTTTTAATGAGCTAGAAAATCTTCTCCTCGTCTTCTTTGACTGAACTTTTCAAACTCTGGCTTCCAAAATCCCATCAGATAAGAACTCTTTTCTACAAAAGGTCATTACAGTTTTGCATTTGTTTTATTTTGTTTTGACTTTTTGCGTACAATTTCACTTAAGTTCTCTTAAGTGAAATTTGGTTCTCTAGTTAATATGTTGTTTCTGTTAGTATATATCTTTCTATTTCATGGGATTCCAATTTCATGGTGGAAAACAAGCTAAAAAAAAAAGGTAAAAACTTTGCATCGTTCATAATTTTCTTGGCCCGTACTTCGTCACAATTCTGAAAGAAAAAGTCAAATTTTTAAGAAAATATAGGCAAAATTATGAGACAATAAAATCAAATTTACAACGAAATCAAGTCATGATTTGTGATGAAATGTCAACAATTTGAGAGGAGAAATATGAATTTTGAAATTTTGAGATAAGGTCAACATTATGGGGCAAAAAGTCTAAAGTTCTGATAAAAAGTCAGAGTTTTGGAATAAAAGTTTGAAATTCTGAGATATTAAGTTGACATTTTGAGAAACAAGGTCAAGATGTTGAGGTCTCGTCAAAATTACAAGGAAATAAAGTTAAAATTTGAGAAAAAAAAATCCAAATTTGTGATAAAAAGTCAGCATTTTTACACAAAAGGTCCACATTTTGAAATAAAAGTTCAACATTTTGAAATACTATCAAAATTATAAGAAAATAAAGTCAAATTTTGAGATGAATAGTCAAAAACTAAGCTAAAATTTTGAAACAACTCTCTGAAATTTTTAGACTAAGTGACAATCAACAGGGTAAAAAGTCCAAATTTGTGAAAAAGTCAGATTTTTTTAAGATTAAAAGCTGGAATTCCACAGTTTTATCTCAGAAATTTGACTTTCATTTCATTTCATCTTGACTCAAATCAAAACTTGAACTGGATATTTTTTTTATATTTACACCATTTTATCCAAGTTATAGAAAATTTCCATTTCAAATATAAAATGTGTTCTAAATAAATCTATGGGATATGAAGCTTTTTTCTTGTCATTGAATATTTCTGCAGTATCTTCAAAGGCTGATTAGTGAGTCCTCTTTTGGGGTTTTTAGAATATGGTCATGCGGTGAAATTTAGAGGTTTTTGCCGTAATTTTAGTCTATTATTGTCAGTTTTGTAATCTTACATAACAATTTTAATTATCGTTTCTCTGCAAAGTCTAATTTCTATTTTTATATCAGTGAACAAAAATGGTTTTTTTCACCTCTCGTTTTTGTTCTTTTTCGTCAACTACAATAACCTTGTTTCTTACCTCCTGCTCCAGGGTAGAAGGGGTTTCCCATGCGTGTAGGCAGGGGCATCGTCCTGATTGGAGAGCACCCGTCCATCAAGGCCGCGTCCCCCCTGTGCAGGAGGAAAGCCCCGCCCGCTCCTCCCGCCCCCGTCCCCACGCCGCTCCCCGGGTACCACCCCTTGCTGTGCCTCCTCCCGGAGAAGCCCCCGTCTTTGAAGCTGGCCGGTTTGGCGAGCATCACCTCCACGCAGGCGCCGTCCACTACGGCGCCGTTCATGAGGCTGAGCGCGGCGAGGGCGTCGTCGCGGCTGCGGTAGTGCACGAAGGCGTAGTCGGTGAGTTTCTTGACGCGCTCCACCGAGCCGGGTTTGAAGCGGGAGAACTCTTGGCGAAGGGTTTCTTCGGTGGTGCTCAGCATCAGGTTACGAACCTGGGACACGGAGAGAAACACGCCACATGTGAGCGGGCGTTTAAAAGCAACTGAAAGCAGCGAAAACAAAAGCTGAAGAGTGTTTTTTTCTCGCTCCCACATGTGGAAAGAGGTTTTTTTGTTGCCGACAGGTCGTCTCTCAGACTTTCTCCTCAGTAATTGATCCTCAGGAGGGCGAGCTGCTCCTCCGAGGTTCCCCCTGGCTGCTCTCTCTCTCTCTCTCTCTCTCTCTCTCTCTCTTTCCTCTGATCTGACCAGCCCGGCTGAATATTTCCGACATCTCTTCCTAAAACGCTGACTACCTGTCTGAGAGCGCGTGACCTTTTCATCCTGAAGGGCTGTGAATTAAAGGCTGTAAAAGGTTTGGACTCTGAGGGCTGACTCATTCTGTTATGTGCTTTTCAGATCCAGACAAACCTTTCCTCTTCATCCCTTCTTTCTCCGCTCTTTAAGGATCGAACACAAACAGACTCACATAAAGGACTCGGACGCGCTGCATGACCTCCTCGTCCACGTCTTTCTCCGGCTCGGCCCAGTCCACCTGGATGGAGTGACCCCACAGCTGGAGGGTCCCTGTTGAAAAAGTGAAGATTGAAAAAGTGAAGAAAAGTTTTAGACAGATTCTGTTTCTTCAGAGCTGTAAGACTCTCATCTTTAACACAACAAAGTCTGATGTTCATCTTTTTTCTGCCTCCTGTTGTCTTCACATTTACTCTGCACTGTCTGTTCTGACTGTTTGTAAAGTACAAGGTGTTCAAATAACATAAAACTCATGTATTTTTTTCTGATGTTTAATCTGTTCTTTTTTTCTATGTGTATCGATAAACAGTTAATTAAACTTGTTTTTTCTGGGGTGTTTAAATATAAGGAATAGAAAAGCTCACAGCTCTCAGAGTAAATCTATATATATAGAGAGAGTTAGATGATTAAGTCAATAAACCAGTGAACAAACAGAAGTGGATCTGAGTTGTTGTCTACTGTGTTTTAGCTCCCCCTGCTGGACAAACTGAAACTGAACCAGAGTCAGCGCGAATGGATAAAGGCAGAGAGAAGATGGAGAGAAAAGAGAGGAGAGAAGGAATGAGGTAGATGAAAGAGAGACAAGAAGAAAAAAGAAAAGTGGGGAATAAGGAAGTAAAATGAGAAAAGGAGGACAATCAGGTGGAGGAGAGAGAATAAGTAGGAGAAAAAGGGTGATAAGAAGGAAAAAGTGATTCTGAGGGATAGAGAGAGAGAGAGAGACTAGAAAGAGAAAGGAAAAGATGGAGGAGAAAAAGGATAAGCAAAATGAAAAAAGAGGCAAGGAGCGAAATACAAGGAAGAGAGGAAGAGGAAGAGTGAGGAGAAAAAGAGGAAGAGAAGGAAGATGAGAAAAAGAATAGGAGAAGAAAGAGAGTGAGGAGAAGAAGAATTAAAGGAAAGTGAGGAGAAGAAGGGAAGAAAGATAGTGAAGAGAAGTAGAAGAGAAGAAACAGAGTGAGGAGAAGAATAGAGGGAGAATAAGGAGAAGAAGAAAGAGCGGGGGGGAAGAGTGAGGAGAAGAATAGAGGGAGAATCAGGAGAAGAAGAAGTAGAGAGAATAGAGGAGGAAGGAAGAAAGCGTGAGGAGAAGAAGAGAAGAAAGAGTGGGAGGAGAAAGAAAGAGTGAGGAGAAGAAGGGGAGAAAGAGAGTGAGGAGGACAAGAGAAGAAGAGAAGAAAGAGTGAGGAGAAGAATAGAAGGAGAATCAGGAGTAGAAGAAAGCGGGGGGAAGAGTGAGGAGAAGACTAGGAGGAAGACAGTGAGGAGAAGATGAGAAGAAAGAGCGTGAGGAGAACAAGAGTCGAAGAGAAGAGAAGAAAGAGTGAGGAGAAGACTAGAGGGGGAATCAGGAGAAGAAGAAGTAGAAAGTGTAGAGGAGGAAGAAAGAAAGAGTGAGGAGAAGAAGAGATGAAAGAGTGGGAAGAGAAAGAAAGAGTGAGGAGAAGAAGGGGAGAAGAAACAGAGAGGAGAAGAATAGAGGGAGAATTAGGAGAAGAAGAAAGAGTGGGGGGGGGTGCGGAGAAGAAGAGAAGGAAGACAGTGAGGAGAAGAAGAGATGAAAGTGGGGGGTGAGAAGAGGAAGGGAAGAAAGAGAGTGAGGAGAAGAAAGGAGAAGAAAGAGTGAGGAGAAGAATAGAGGGAGAATCAGGAGAAGAAGAAGTAGAAAGTGTAGAGGAGGAAGAAAGAAAGAGTGAGGAGAAGAAGAGACGAAAGGGTAGTGGGAGGAAAAAGAGTGAGGAGAAGGGAAGAAAGAGAGTAAGGAAAGGAAGAGAAGAAAGAGTGAGCAGGAGAAGTAGAGAAAGAGAGTGAGGAGAAGGAAAAGAAGAGAAGAGGACCGAGCCGAAAAGGAGGAAGAGAAGGAGAGTGATGGGAAAAAGGAAGACAGGGAGATGAGGAGATGGAGAACACAAAGATGTGGAGAAAAAGAGGAAAAGAAGAGGATTAGGAGGAGAAAAGAAAGCAAAGAGGGGTGAGGAGAAAGAAGATAGAGAGCTGAAGAAAAAGAGAAGAGGGAGGTGAAAGTGGAGGAAGGAAAGAAAAGTCTAAAAGTTTGAAGGATAAAGTTGAGGAAAAGTTGTACAAGAAGAGAAATAAAGAAGAGGAAGAGAAGGATGAGGTGGAGGAGGAGAAAGGAGGAGTGTTAGCACCAGGGATGAGTTTCCTTCGGGCCATGGCGGCAGCTTTGTGCGACTCGTACTCTACGAAGGCGAAACCTCGATTTTTGCTTTTATCCGTGGAGCTGGGATACATGATGACATCCACCACGCCGTCTGTCACCTGACACACACACACACACACACACACACACATAAAAAAAAGCTCAGGTGATAACTCACTTTAATCACTTCACTCCCGCTTAAGTTCAGCTCATTTAATTTCAAAGTTTTCCAAAGTAATTTCATGTATTTATTCTCTGACAGTTCCTTCTGCCTGCAGGGTTTTTAGTTTGATATTCAGAGGAAGCTCACGCCGCCTTTGTCCAATTAGCTCGCTCCACTGTTCCATGATTTGACTCAGGAAAACAAAGCTGGAGGCCAGTGTGTGATGAGCTGTGGTTACACTTGTGTTCTCACACATCTAACGTAAACAAAGGTGTGTGTGTACCTTCCTCATCTCCTCGATGATCTCGTCCTTCCTCTTGTCTTTGGGGATGGAGCCGATGAAGAGGCGACAGTTGTCCAGACTCACACACACACCGATGAACTTCCCCGGACGGATCTCGTAGTTGTCCAACATCTGGATCGCTCTCTGAGCCGCATCCCTGCACACGGACAAGAAACAGTCATTGGGGTTTTATTAATGTTATCTTTGAATATTAAAGAGGCTGTGAGGAGAATCTGAATGACGTGGACTGCAGCAGCTCCCTTTAACATAGGATTTACTCAAACTGTCACGATACATTCAGAATGAACATTATCACAAACAGCTTAGCTCATCTTTTAGCCTTTCCCTCTGGGGTTAAACACAAGGGTGTTTTAGCCTCTACATCATGTTTTAGCCCTTAGCCTGTGTTTTAGTCTTTAGTCTGTGTTTTAGCCCTTAGCCTGTGTTTTAGTCTTTAGTCTGTGTTTTAGTCTTTAGCCTGTGTTTTAGTCTTCAGCCCATATTTAAGTCTTTAGCCTGTGTTTTAGCCATAAGCCTGAATTTTTTGGCCTATACCTCGTGTTTTAGCCCTTAGCCTGTATTTTAGTCTTTAGTCTGTGTTTTAGTCTTTAGCCCATATTTTAGTCTTTAGCCTGTATTTTAGCCATTGGCCTGAATTTTTTGGCCTATACCTCGTGTTTTAGCCCTTAGCCTGTGTTTTAGCCTTTTGCAGGTGTCTTAGTCTCTACCCAGTGTTTTAGCCTCTAGCCCGTGTTTACGCCCATACCTCGTGTTTTAGCCTTTCGCCCGTCTTTTAGCTTTTAAGTTTGATTCATTGACTTTTGCCTCTGTTTGAGCCTTAACCTCATTTCTTACCCTCCGCTTAAGTTTTAGCCTTTAACATGTTTAAGCAATTGGCCCGTTTTTAAGCCTTAAGCTTCTGTTTAAGCCTTCATCCAGTGCTATAGCCTTGAGCCACCGTTCTAGCCTCTTGCTCGTGTTATAGCCTTTAGCTCACGTCTTAATCTTAGGCTCTTGTTTAAGCCTTTAGCTCGGTTTTAGCCTCCGGCTTGTGTTGTAGCCTTAAGCTTTTGTTTGAACAATACCCCATGTTTGAGCCTTTAGCTCATGTTTTAGTATTTGGCCAATACTTTAGCCCTTCGCTCAGGTTCATGCCTTTAGCACATGTTCCAGCAATCAATGTGTCTTTCAGCCTTTAGCTCATGTTTTAGCCTCTCGCTCTGGTTTTGGTCTCTTATCTGGTGTTTAAGCCTTTAGTGGGTGTTTCACTCTCCTGTTTCGCTTTCTTCTGCTCTCGTCCCTTTTCTGTCAGACAGTCGAGCTCCTGTTCCCACTTTTCCAACTAAATAAATCACTGAAATCATTTTCAGCAGAGAAAAACACAGATCTTTCCTGCAACTGCTATTCTTCGTTAGCTGGCGTGTTGTTGTCGTCGAGACTTTAATCTAGTCCAATCTAACCTGTCCAGTTCTGGTTGGAAAGCTAGAAGTTTACATTTAGAAATAACCTATTTTAGTGCTGACAACCTCTCTATACATTATGATCAGGCTTTTTATTTCAAGATCACTCAGAAAGTCCTCACGGTCCCTTTAAAACTCTTCTTTAAGCCGCAGACAGAGCCACCTGTTGGTGTACATGACGAAAGCATAGCCCCGGTTTTCTCCGCTGAACTCCATCATGAGCCTGAACTCGTAGATCCTCCCGGCTCTCTCAAACAGAGGCACCAGCTCGTCTTCGTACATGTCTCTGGGAATCTTACCCACGAACACCTCACAGCCCCGCGGGGGCGCCGGGCCCTCCCAACCTGAGCCACAAAGACAAAAAAAAAAAAAAAAAACTCTGAAGTCACTTGATCCCAGACCACTGGAGTACACGTCAGCAAAAACAGACGAGTGATTCTCCACACAAACCTGGCGGTGGTCCTCCAAACTTCCTCTGTCCGTTCTCCTGCACCATGTCGTAGCCCGTCTTCTCCATCAGGTCCAGCAGAGCCATCTCTTTGGCACAGGACGCCTTAAACTCGTCCTCTCCCAGCAGAGGACTCACTTTCCCAGACTCTCCTTCCATGTCTGTGTCCGATTCTCTGTCCCCGTCTGTCCAAAAAAATCACAAAAAACATTCAAGACCATTTTTTATTTTGCCTCAATTAGACCAAATGTTTAGGTTAAAAGTCAAATTGATTAAAAAGGGTCAAAGTTGTATCTTCTTATCTCAAAATTTTGTCTGCACTTTCTCAAATTTTGTCTTTTCCCCACATTTCTGACTGCCATCTCAAACTTTTGACATTAGAATGTTAACGTTTGATTTCTTATCTCAAAATTTTGACTTTCCATACCATAATTTTAACACTTTGTCTCAGAATTATGACTTTCTATGTCAAATTTCAACTTTTAATCTTATCATCATGAATTGACAGGGGCCCAAAAAAAGAAGTAAACACAACTCAACAAAGCCAGGTTTTAATTTCTATTTCTTTATTTATTTCTCTATTTTGTTATCTGGCAGAAATGGGCTTCTACACTGCAAAAACTGAAATCTAAGCAAGTCATTACGTCTTATTTTTAGTAACATTTATTTCATTTTTCTTGATTTGAGCCACATACACCAGACCAGGTCATAAAAATTTCTTATTTTAAGTTTCTTAAAGACAAAAATGAGGTTTAAATTGCTCGTAACAAGTTAAAAAAAAATCTGCCAATGGGATAAGAAAAGTTTATTGTTTTAAGTCATCTTTCTAATTTCAAGAAACTTTATGACCAAATCCCCTTATCCTATTGGCAGATTTTTTTGACTTGTTACAAGCAATTTACACCTCATTTTTGTCTTTTAAAAACTTGAAATAAGACATTTTTATGACCTGGTCTGGTGAATGTGGCTCAAATTAAGAACAATAAGACAATTTTTACTACAAATGAGACATAATGACTTGCTTAGATTTCAGTTTTTACAGTGTACACACTAGAGAAAAACAACTGCTGTGGTCAGCTTAGAGGCAAAGAATGTAATAATGTAATATAAGAGATTTAAATAAAAAACTCAATATATCAGATTAGACATGTCAGTAGATTTTATAATAAAATGGAGATTATCGGCCTATAATGATTTTAAAATGCTGTTTTATTGATCAAAAAACTGACATCAATTAGTTAAGTAAACATGTCTTTTGACTGGACACTCATAAACAAAAACAATGACCTCATAATTATGAGGTTAGCTCTTTCTGCTAATGCATTTAGCATCAAATTTCAGGAGTACAGTTGTATACTGTACAATATCCAGCCTGCTTTCACTAATCTGAATGTATCAGATATATGTTTTTGACCACACATTTTCAACATTAAAATAAAAACAAAGTCAAATCTATTAATAGTATCAGAATTGTAAAAATGAAATTAGCTTAGCACTAGCCTCCTATCTGAAGTTTCTGTGCATTTAGTTACTATTTTTTATCACTTAAAGTCAACTTTAGAGCAATATTAACCCGCTATATCAGAAGTTAGCTGACTTATCACTACGTTTAAACTACTTTTATTCACCCAAGAGGAGATAAGCCATTAAACTGACATTAAATGTAAATTAAATTGAAGCTAAAGCAGCTCCGTTAACTTCAGACCGTTTTAAAAGTTAAAACTGTTAGCTCGTCAAACTCGGCGAACTTAAACTTCACAATATCTTCTAAAAAACAAAGACTCCGATAAACACTTCAACACTTACCAGCTCGGTCTTGGGCCATTTTTTTCTCTTTGAGTCTTGATGAAAATGAAAAATCCAGCGAAAGAAGATGATAAACTATATTCTGTACTATAACGCTTGATTTGCGATCGTAAATTCTGCTTAGCAACAACTTACGGGTCTCCTTACGAGTCGATTTGACGAATCAGAACGCCGGATTTATGATTGACGTGACGTTGGTTGATTCGAGCCAATCAGAGCGTTTCTCTGATCGGTCCTCCCTGTGAAGTCGGGACTGTAGTTTTTCGTTGTATTTTTTTTTTTTTTTTTTTTTTAATTAATTAATTTATTTTATTAAACCAAAAAAGTATTTTATAAAGTTTAGTAAAATAAGACTGATTTAAAATTTAATCATTAAAAATTAAATAATAGGATCCAATAAGAATATTTTTCAATTACAAAAGGAAAAAACCTGAATGGATTATTAATGAACAGGACTTGTAGTAACAGATAAATAATGAAATAAAAATGTCTTTAAAAATGAAAATATATAAGGAATATCCAAAGATAATCAAAACACTACTTCAGTTATTTAATTTCCTTTTCATGGTCCTATTAAATATAGAACAAGAGTTGCAAAATGAAATATAAAAATGGACACTTTATTGAATAATTTAATATGGGATTATTTATGTAGAACTATAACCTTTTTAATCGATTCAGTTATTTATTTATTCATTACTAGTCGCTTGCTCTATCTTATGCAGTTCTAATAATCTCCTGTTGCTTAATTATCAAGGTATGCAAAGTAACCGAAGCAAACATCTATAAATACATTTAATTGGCCACAAATGTACATTATACACAAGAAAGAAATATAAATACATCAGAATTCAAAGCATTACTTGACAGTATTATGATGATAGCAGAGGGTGTTTCCCTAAAATAGCTTAGAAATACATTAAACATATGATACATATTATATCCAGGAAGATAAGTCTCTTTAAATATAAATTGGATGTTTTTTGTGTCTTTATGAAGCCATCCAGACGAGGAAAGGAAACATGAAGGCCAGCTGGGCGTAGATGGAGCTCAAACATCCCAGGTAGAAGAAGACACACAGCTGCAGAGCCGCGATCATCTTTGCGACACGTCGACTCAGCAGAAGCCTCCGGGTGGTTTTACAAAACTAAAGGGAAGAGGAAAAGAAGAGGAACTTTCATGACTTAGAGAGTGTGTTTTAACATGGATGAACCACCAGGGGGAGTAGTTATACTGTTATTTACAAACTGTTACTCAGTCTCCTCATAATTTAATCATAAAAACAACCAACCCATTTGAAAAAGGTTGTTTAAGAGAAGAAAAGTGAATATTTCTCTCTTCCAATCAAACAAAGGAGCTTTCATAAGCACAAGAGTTTCTGCAACAAGGAGGCTTAACCCAATTAAAGAAGGAGGCAGCTCTGATCTGTGATCAGCTTTAATCTGCAGCAGGAATGAAACACGTCACACAACAACAACACTGCAGCAAAATGTGCAACAGAGCATTCACTCTGTTTCATATTCAGATTCTAGAAGGGTTGTTACAGTCTGGCATGCCCCGTTCAGGTGATTCAGAGGTCAAAGGATTGTAGTTTTTGTACAACTAAATTTAGCAATTCATGTTTGTGTTCACGTCACACTGAAAACAAGCCACAGAGAAATGTTGAAACAGCAAATATACAGGCTAAGTTAGAGATGTGTTAGTTTTTACCAAAGCATGATGCATGAGTCACTCAGAGATGAGACTCAATCCAAACCCAGTTTAAAATACAGGCATTTTAAGAGTTAATTCTGCATACTTTTCAGTGTGTTTTCCGCATTTTAATTCCAATAAAATTAGCAGTTTAATGTGTCATCGGACCAAAGAGTCTGATTCAAACAGATAAACAAATTCAATTTAAGTTTTCAACTTCAACTGTAAACAACTCGATTCAAATATTTTGCAGAAGGACAAAACAGCAAGGGTTTTGTCACACTTTGAGCATGAAAAAAATCATTGCAAACATTTCAAAACATAGTTAAAAAATTGCTCTTATCACTAACTCTTTTAGTACACTGCCAAAATAACTAACCCAACCAGATGTTTGTGTCTTTTTTGTGGTAGAAATTGTCTGATGAGACTTAATGAACTGAAAGACTCATTTTTTTTACTCATACTGTCCAAAATTGTGATTCTCTGCTCACCTGGAAGCACTGGAAGCTCATGAGTCTGCCGTAGCGACAGTACATGACGTAGTGTTCACAGTTGTACCACAGCAGACTGTAGCTGACCTGACCCAGCAGCTTCTCCGCCCGCTGAGCCACCTCCTCTCCCTGCAGCGGAGGGTGGCTGCACACCTGGACAAGGACACAAGGTGGTGAGGTGAGAAAAGTGGATTCAGACCAAAAGTGAAGCCAATATTCACCTCAAGGTCTCAGTTTCACTGTGATCAGAGACAAGCTGAAGCTCAATTTAGTTTAGTTTAGTTTAGCTTAGCTTGGTTCGGTTTAGTCACACACACATCAGCGTATATAACATATTAATATATATATATATATATATATATATATATATATATATATATATATATATATATATTTACAGTAGATTTCAAAGTGACTGGATTTGTGGAAAGGGTGTTGCACCACATGACATTGCAGTCATCTAAACGAGGCTTGTACAGAGTTTTAAAGAGAGTGAGAAGTGCT
The DNA here is from genome assembly GCA_008086565.1 of Thalassoma bifasciatum. Lineage (NCBI taxonomy): Eukaryota > Metazoa > Chordata > Actinopteri > Labriformes > Labridae > Thalassoma > Thalassoma bifasciatum. The sequence goes on along the minus strand of RPOG01001460.1, from coordinate 60,812 downwards.
GAGAGTGGAGGATAATGTCTTACCATAAAACACAAAGCAGAATATTTGTTTGATTTCTTTGCAAGATCTTCAATGTGATGTTTGAAATCAAGGTATTCATCAATGAGAAACTCCAGAAATTTTGTTGATCTGACTCTTTGAATATTCTGTCTATTTGTATTAGGAGGGATTAGCTTGATGTTTGCCTTTTAACTTAAGCAAATTATCTCCACAAGTTCATTATTTATGTTTTTTCTTTTTTTAATTCATCTGGATTATTGTGGGAGAAGAATAAGTTTGTGTCATCAGCAAATAATATTTTATGTGATACAGATGAGTTAACAAAGTCATTTATAAACAGATTAAAGAGGAGTGGCACTAAAATGGGGCACTGCAAAAACAGAAATCTAAGTCAATCATTATGTCTTATTTTTAGTAACATTTGTCTTATTGTTCTTGATTTGAGCCACATTAACTAGACAAGGTCATAAAAATGTCTCATTTCAAGTTTTTTAAAGGCAAAAATGAGGTGTAAATTGCTTGTAACAATTAAAAAAAAATCTGCCAATGGGATAAGATAAAAGATTCTTGTTTTAAGACATCTTTCTAATTTCAAGAAACTTCCCGGGCGAATTCGTCTTATCCCATTGGCAGATTTTTTTGACTTGTTACAAGCAATCTACACCTCATTTTTGTCTTTAAAAAACTTGAAATAAGACATTTTTATGACCTGGTCTGGTGAATGTGGCTCAAATTAAGAACAATAAGACAATTCTTACGACAAATGAGACATAATGACTTGCTTAGATTTCAGTTTTTGCAGTGGGCCCAGTGGAACACCACAATTGATTGGTTTATTTGAAGATTTTTAGTAATATATACCAACATACTAGTATCTTCCAAACAGATAACTGATGAATAAATCAAGAGCTATGCCTCTGGTGCTATAGAACAGCAATTTATCAATCAGAATGTCAAGATTGATAGTGTCAAATGCTTTGGGTAACTCCAGAAAAATAGCTGATAGTTGACTTTCTTAATTGCATCATTGATTTTTTTCAGTTAGATCAAGTATTGCCATCGATGTAGTGTTATTCTTTCTGAAGCCATACTGAGATGGTACTGTTATGTTTAGCTTTTCAAGATACTCCATCAGTCTACTGTACACCACTCCTTCTGGAATCTTAAAGAGGGTATGTAGGATGGAGCTTCACCTGGTCTTTGGTGTTGACGAGGATCTCGGCTCCGTAGGCGAAATCCTCCAGTGAGTCCACCCTGATGCTGCCGCACTGAGAGAGCAAAGAAAAAGCCAAATTTACACCTGAATCTACTTTAAAATATCTGAACACCAACTTTTGAGGAGTTATGGCACATAGCAAAAAGACATAACATGTTTCTGGTGTCACCTTGGCGAACACCCCCAATATGAGCCGCGTGTTTGTCACCATCTGGTTGATCTGAGACTGATTACTGGAGAAAACAGGGAGGATGTCTGGGATGAAATGAGCGACTCTGAAGAGAAAGAAAGAGAAGAAAAGTGGAGCAAAGGAATAGAGTGAGACTTGAGTCAGGTTACTCAATCATCTACTCACCTTCCTCCCCCCAGGTAGATCCCAAAGTGTGTGAACATGGTGCGAGGAACCTCCAGCAGGTCTCCCCTCATCAGGGTCACCACCTGTTTCTTCTGCCCCTCCCTCTTCTCCTCCTTCTCCTCCTTCTTCTTCTCCAGTCTGGGCGTGGAGATGAAGAGCAGGGCGAGCAGCTGCAGAGGAAACATGGTGAGAGGACGGAGGCGACTCCGCTCAGGTGCTTTTATCCTCCGAGCAAAGAGGGGGAGGAGGAGGGAGGATTACTGAATGCTGCAGAGACTGATCCAGGGTCAGAGCGGCACAGTGGCTAGACTTGGCATAAATTAAAGGAACAGGAGTTATTTAAGTTATTTCTTCCTATACAACACAAGAAGCTGAGTCTCAGTTTCACAGTAAAAGCCAAAGTTACCTGTGAGCTTCAGAGTCCTGAGTGATTATTGTATGTTTTTGCTGAGTCTCAGTTTCATGGTAAAATGTTTCTGAAAAGGAGTCACATTCATCTGTCTCTAGGGAGTCTTAGCTTCACTGTGAATTTTGTCCACTTGGCAGTCACACATGCCTCTTCCTGATGAGTCTAAACTTCCTAGTAAAACTTTTTTCACTCACGAGTAAGTCTTGTCCATTCCTGGTGAGTCTCAGTTTCAATGTCAAAGTTTCATCATTGGGGGAAAATTCCCCCTGTCTCTGATGAGTCTCAGTTTCACAGTAAAAAGACAGACTTACCGATTTCAGCTTGAGAATCCACTGAGGAGTGAAGAGTAGCATACGTTTCTTCTGGGTCTCAGTTTCACAGTCATATGTTTCTGCAAAAGAGTCACATTTACCTTTTTGTAATGAGTCTTAGCTTCATAGTAGATACTTACATTCATCTGTTTCTAGTTTCACAGTTAATACTTCCCTCTGAAAAGGTAACTTCATCTGGCTCTGGTTGGTCCCAGATTCACAGTAAATACTGGGGGGGGGGGGGTGTCTTAGATTCACAGTTAATTCTTTCTGCAGAGGAGTCAATTCTTATTTGAGAGCTACAGCTCCAGCGGAAACAATTTTGGCCTGATTCTCATGAGTCTCAGATTCACTGTTGACACTTCAAGTGAAAGAGCTTCTTAACGAGTCTTAGTATCACAATGAATTCTGTCCACTTGGAAGTCACCTGTCACCTCACCTGTTTTTGCTGAGTCTCAGCTTCACAGTAAATAGTTTTCACGAAGAAGTCTGGCTTATCCATCCTTGGTGAGTCTCAGTTTCACTGTAAAAAGCTTCTGGTTGGAGGTAATACTCTTCTGACTCCGCTCAGTTTCACTTACATAGTCTAGTCCACTGTTTCTCATTTTTCTCAGTTTCACAGTAAAAATGTTCCATCAGGAGGTGTTTTTGGGGAAATCTCAGCTTCACAGTTGAAGTTCCAGCTGAGGTTTGACATTTTCCTGTTCAAGAAATAAAGAATAACAAAGAGTCTGAAAAATAAACTATCCCAGAGCGACCAGAGTGGAACCAGCTTGTTTCAGCACTTTTCCTGCTGAGTCACATAAAGCTAAAAATAACCCAGAGCTGCTTTAGTATCAGGATTATTAGAATTAAGCAGCTGCAGCGAGACCATTTCCCAACTCAGTGAAGTTTCCCAACAGCAGCTCAGAGAGAAACAAACACTGATTAAAGCTCTCATTAAAGATTGGAGGGGAAATATTCCAGATATTTGAACGTCAGATGTAAGATTTGTCACTAAACTGTGCAGATTTATGACGCTGCGAATACAGTGAAATGATGCATTCAGGTGCTTTTCTATGCCTCTCTATAACAGTACATTTAAAAGCTGTTTTATCAGCTCAAGTAAGTTCATAAGTTGAAGAATTAATAAGTAAAAAAGGATGTGCTGTTTTTGTGACATTAGAAGGTATTTAAAGAGTACTTGATTTTTAATATGTAAAACCTTTAAACTGTACAGAACACTTCTTGTCTTTAGGATTTTGTTGACATATAAATGCTTACATATTTATTTTGGTCTGGTATCCAAATGTATGTCTCATGTGTTTGTATTCGTACAAAAGATGTTTCTTTGAAATTTGTAAGGATTGAATTCTTGGATGTTCAATTTTGGCCAAATTTACAGAATCCCCCAATGCTCATGGCTAGAGTTTTTGTTTTTATGAAAACTTTTGCATTCCCTCACTCATGATGTAACCTCCAGTAACTTAAAAAGTAGTAGTACACCATCTAAGACCTTGATAACTGATCACTGTTCCTCTTGCTGTAACTATTTTAGCTGATTTTGCCCTTGCAATTGATTGATCAATTTGTGTCGTTATTATTATTGCCCATGTCATATATCTGTGATCTTCATGACATCAAAAATGAGGGAAACCTCAATGTCTTTTTCAAGAATAAACAAACGTTTGAACTGAAAAGTTTTGCGTTCCTTCACAATACTTTTTCCTCTTGCAGTCCTTCTGAACTATTAGGTCATTTTTGCGAGTGGACACAAAAGTTTTGCAAGGGAACCCAAAAGTCCTCCTGAAAAAAAAACAAACTCTCTCCATGACCCTCAGGGGCTCTGTAAGTTGGATAAGTGTAGGCCTTTTTTGTGTTTCTTTTTTCTTTTTTAGTTCATTTAATTTCTCTATTTGTATGTTATTAGAGCAAAAGAAATCAGAACAATATTTTCAAGCTGAAGAGACAGTTTTTCAATGAGATACAGCAACTCAAATAGGCTCCACTTGACGGAGCATTGAGCTGAGCACTAAAGGGTTAAGAGTTCATTTTTTTGACAGGTTCTCTGGTCTGTTGTTGTAGTTTTTGATTTTTACCACTAGAGGGAGGTATATTACTGAATCTCTGTACCAGAGTTCAGGAAGGCTGGAGAAATCTCCGCACTAAGGAGTTAAGGACCAGACAAAAATCTTAGAACAGGTGGAAAATTGCACAAATCCCACTTTTCAAAGTAACTTTTTAAAGATCCAACAGTTGCAAAACGTAAATGTTTTGTCACTTTTCAACTGATCCCAAGCTTATGATCAGGAGTATATTAAACACAGATGTGACTCTGTAGTGGAAGTCACTGCATGAGCTCAAAATCACTTCAAAAAGCATTTAAAAACTGAACCACACAAAAAGGAAACCAGATATAAACATTATACAGAGACTTTTCTAGACTAGATAAAGAAGTCAGAATCCCCAGAATTCAACTTCTTTTATTTATATACAAAACAAAGTATAAAGTGTTACAGCGTCATAAAAATAAACTCTTTACAAACGTTTGACTGTTAGGAAACAATCGAGGCGTAGAAGCGTATCTACAGATATATACAGAAGAGCATCATCTGCTTACAGTGCAGAGGGGCGGGGTTAAATTGGAGATAAAACAGGAAGGGTACACAACTTCCAAATTTTACCCTGTAGTTTCTGTTGCCAAGAGTCTAACGTAGCACCCAATCAGGAAATGGTCAATCACAAACAATTAAAGGCACATACCACATCACTCCTTCAAAAACCATTAAAAACAGCTTCAGTAAAACACAACAGTCACTCAACAATCTTTGGTTTCCTCATCACCACATTCAAAGATGGAAAAGTCAAAATCTTAAACTTTTAGACGTTTTTGTCGACAACCAGCTCGAAACTACAAATCTAAGACGTGTTAAGACTGCAAATGTTGCTAACGCTAACACCCTGTTCTTGTTCCGATCACTCTCCGCCGTAGGAAAGAGAAGTTATATGTTTGTTTTCTGTGACCTTTGTGTTAAAAGCAGCTAAATGAAGTGAGAGTCAGTAACTGGTATAAACGTGTACACAGACGACTTCCTCTTCTCCGTCAGTCTATAATTAAGCGGCTCAGTCTGTTCAGAGGGAGCGTAGAGGCTGGAAACTGACGGCGAGGAGCTCCTAGCTCGCCATCCAGAGGGTGAAGGGGATGAGGAGGGTGGGCAGGGCCGTGCTGAGGGATATTCCCAAACACACCATGGACAGGAGGCCGAGGAGCGCCGTGAGGACGACGTTACGCTGGTCTCGGATCAGCGACTTCAGCCACTCACAGAACTGGAAAAGAAATAACATTTTTCAGTTATTACAATAATATCATAACCAAATGTTAGATTTTGTTAATGTTAACACAGCTCCCTCTGCAGACGGGAGTTTAAAGTACAAGAGGTTTTAACTGTGATGCAGCTGAAGGAAACACAATTTTGAGCTTTGAGTGACAAAAATAAGAGATTTGGATAAGTTTTCTTCATCTTTCTGAATCAAAACAAAGATGAGAGCTGAGGAAAGTTAAATATTTTGGTGTTTCCAAAGATGCCGAGCTGTTTTTAATCTGACTGTTCTCATGTTTTTTGGGGAACAACCCCCTAACACCGGTGACCTGACGGCGTCCTGCCCGTCTTCATCATCATCCTCCTCACCGCGCTGCTGCTCGCTCTGAATGTGCCTCTTGTTCTCTGAGGAGTGACCCAGATTTTCCCCTCGTCTGAAAACAGTCCCACCTCAGCACCGAGGAGGAGGAGGAGGAGGGGGAGGAGGGGGAGGGGGAATGTGCCTCTTGTTTCTAATCCATGAAACCACATTTTTGCTGATCCTGATGTTTTGGTGATGGAGTGGTTCATTTAGAGTGGAGACGGTTTGATTGACTTTAAATAGAGTGGACTCTATTAGCCCAGTGTTGCTAAACCTGAGGGTCTGGCCCCTGAAAGGAGCCACAAGACAAACTTGAGCGGTCCTCGGATGATTATGGCTTTCGGAGGAATGAAGTTGGAAATACACTGCCCAGCCAAAAACAGATCACACACTAATATTTGGTTTTAGCACACACTCACTGTTGCATTATTTCCTTAAGCTTCTGTAATGTCACAAGATTTGTTAATTTTTCACTAAGATCTTGTTTTGATGATGGTAGAGTCTGACCGCTGCACAAAGCCTTCTCCAGGCACATCCCAAAGATTCTCAATGGGGCCAAGGTCTGGACTCTGTGGAGGCCAATCCATGTGTGAAAATGATGCCTCATGCTCCCTGAGCCACTCATACACTACGCATCCTGACATTGACATCTTGGAATATGCTTGTGCCAATAGGGAGGAAAAAATCCATTGATGGAATAACCTGGTCATTCAGTATATTCAGGTAGTCAGCTGACCTCATTCTTTGGAAGCATAATGTTGCTGAAACTGAGCAACTGCAGCAACCCCAGATCATAACACTGCCCCCACAGGCTCGTACAGTAGGCACTAGGAAAATGATGGGTGCATCACTTCACCTGCCTCTCTTCTTACCCTGATGCGCCCATCACTCTGGAACAAATCTGGACTCATCAGACCACATGACCTTCTTCTACTCCTCCAGAGTCCAATCTTTATGCTCCCTAACAAACTGAAGACTTTTATACCAGTTAGTCTCACTGATAAGTGGTTTTCTTAAAGCTACACAGCTGTTCAATCCCAATCCCTTGAGTTCCCTTTGCATTCTATCAATCTCCTGAGATGTTTTCTCTGCTTGATGCCAATGATTTGACTCTTCTTAAACAGACTAACATCTTCTCCAAGACCACAGGATGTTTCTTTCTACATGGTTGTTTAAGAAATGAGAAGTTGCTCATTACATCAGCTGGAGTTAAAAAACTTGTTTCCAGCTTAAAGATAATCAACCATGCAGTATTTGTCAATAGGAGGCTTGTATTTGCTTAGATAAATCCAGACTTTTTTTTTTGGCCAGGCAGTGTATATTCATCAAGTCAATGTAATGCCTGACAACAGAGAAACAGAAACTTCTCCGATGCTCTTAAGTATTTTAAAACAGCTAATTTATTAACTTTTGACTTTGTTAATCCTCTCTGAAAGTTTCCTGGTGAGCTTTTCTTTACGCTCCATTTGACTCTTTAAGAGCTGATGCAGAGATAAACCTCTCAGCAGGTGTGAGCTGCAGTTAACGTCAATGATGCAGCTTTTAAGAGGATTTAATCCAGTCGCAGCAGGGCTCTGTTAAAGCTCAGCTTGTGCGTAAAAGCGCAGACTGGCGCAGCATGGTGCGCAAAATGTTAAGTTGTTTGTTTTATTCCAGTTTTTTTGTTGAATATCTAGTTTCTTAATCTCAAAAGAAGCACACACACAGCTGTGAATCCAAGAAATCTGGATCAATAAACAAGATAAACACGTGCGTAAACCCTGTGCGTAAAAGCGCCATGCGAACCCGGACTCTCACCTGGTCTGTTTGCAAACTCTGCGCCGTCCCGTAGCGACAGTACGTGACGAAATGCTCGCAGTTGTTCCACAGGAGGCTGTAAGACACGGCGCCCACGAGCCGCTCTGCCCTCTGCGCCACCTCCTCCCCGCACAGCGGACTGCGCGGCACCGCCCGGTCCATGTGGTTCAGCAGGATCCCGGCTCCATACGCGAAATCCTCCACGGTGTCAGTGCGGATGCTCGCGCGCTTCAAGATCACCCCGAGGAGAAGGCGCGTGTTGGTGACCATCTGCTGGATGAGCCTGCTGTCCGCGGTCAGCGCCGGGAGGATGTCCGGGATCAGGTGCGCCACCCTGTCCTCCCCCAGGTAGATCCCGAAGTGCGTGAAGAGAGTCCGCGGGACCTCCAGCAGGTCCCCCCGCTGGAACTTCTGAGCTGATCCCGATCCTGGAGCCGCGGACTGAGGAGGAGGAGGAGGGGGGTCATCCCGCTCACAGCGCCTCGAGAGCGGACAGTCCGCGTGAGCTGCAGCCAGAGGAGGCAGGAGGCTGGACAGCTTGATGTGCGCGAGGAGGAAGAGCTTCTGCAGGACGAAGGTGAGAGTTTCCAGCATGATGAGGAGCAGTGAGGACAGAAAACCAGAGGAGGAGAAGGAGAAGAAGGAAAGGGAGAGGGAGAGAGAGGAGCCCTGTTTGTGTTTGTGACTCCTTCACTTTACTCTGCAGGTTTGTGCTCCTGCTGGGGCATTTGGAGAGGGGGGAGGAGGGGGGGAGGAGGAGGAGGAGCACGTGACTTCATGATGAATGAGAGAGGGTTTAAATGGGTGATGACGAGACAGAGAGAGAGAGAAGGAGAGAGAGAGTCAAGATTGGGGTCTCTTTTTTTCTTCTACTTTCCTTCCTTTCACTGATTTGTCTTGTTGTTTTCTCATTTGTTGTGATTTTTCATTATGACTTTAATCTCAAAATTTCAATGTTAAATCTAAAAATTTAGACTTTCATTTAAAAAAATTTTCACCCCAAAATGTTGAATTTTAATCTCAAAATGTTAGCTCTATCTCAAAATATTGACTAAATTGACTTTTAAATCTTAAAATTTTCCCTTGTGACTTATATCAGAGTTTTGACTTTTGATCCCAAAATTAAGACTTTCAACCACAAAATTTTCAATTTTAACTCAAAAATTTGGCTGTACCTCAACATTTTGACCTTAATCCCAAAATGTTGACTTCTTAAACTCAAAATTTGCCTTGATGTAGCCTTTATGTAAGACTATTTCAATGTTAGATTTCAATATTTGACTTTTCACTCCAAAATTTTGGATCTTTCTCAAAATTTTGACCTTGATCCCAAAATTTCGACTTTTAAATCTTAAAATTTTGCCTTATGACTTTTATATCAGAAAGTTGACATTTCACCCCAAATGTAGACTTTCAATCGCAAAATTTTGAAATTTAATCTTAAAGTTTTGGCTCTATCTCAAGGTTTTGACCTTTATCCCAAAAATTTGACTCCTTTAGCTCAAAATTTGTCTTGATGTAACCTTTAACTCAAATTTCAATGTTAAATTTCAATATTTGACTTTTCATCTCAAAATTTTGAATTTTGATCCCAAAACATTTGGCTGTATCTCAACATTTTGACCTTCATCCCAAACTTTTGACTTCTTAATCTCAAATTTTTGCCTTTACTTGACTTTTATCTCAAACTTTCACCTTTTTATTTTGAAATTTGAACTTTTTATCGCAAAACTTTGATTTGGTGTGTCAAAACTGTGACCAATAAATATTCTCACAGTCTCTGGTGAAAAGACAGGGAGAACTATTTTAAATCTACAGTTGGTTCATAAAAGTGCATTTTTACTTCAGCATTCACCGTCTGAGAGTGCAGCTTTACAAACAGTCAGAGTTTTCATGTTTTCCTGCTCAACATCTTGAGTTCAGGTTGGTGAATAATCAGAATAATGTCAGTATCTCAGTGCAGCTTTGGTTTATTACAAATATCAATGGTTTGTAGAACAAGCTGAGAAAAACTTTGGCATTTTGGGGAGTTTTATAAAAATCCTCCATTCATAATTTTAAGACCAAAAGGGAGAACATGTCTAGGTGAAGAGGATGTTCGGTCACTTTATTTCTACGTCACGGTCAAAATCTTATGTTCGGGATTTAAAAGTCGCTTTTCAGTCTTAGTTCAGGTTCTTAACAGACTCGGTTTGAACTTGAACTCAGAGGTTTCCACCATCAGGCAGAGAAAACACTCACTGTTTCCACCACAGCAAATGTCACACACACACACACACACACACAGGGAGCGAAGCACCATGGGAACTCTGCAGAGAGTGGTTGACACTGAAACGAGCAATGCTGAGGTTCAAAACCACCAAATGGTTTAGGACATACAGAGAGAGAGAGAGAGAGAGAGAGAGAGAGAGAGAGAGAGAGAGAGACTGTGTGAACTGCATTCTCAGCTAAAAGTAAAGCAGTGACTCTGCTCGTATCAAACTGAAATATTCCCCCTTTTGGTGACTGCAGATGATAAAAACAGCCTAAAAATGTAAGAAAAACACCATCCAGACCTCGAATCAAGAGTTAAACTCAAATTTGAGGTAAAAATACTCAAAGACTTTGCTTATGTTGAACATTTCTTAAATTAGGTGTACCACAGGGCTCTGTTCTCAGACCACTTTAGTTTGACTCCTCTATCCTCAAAGTTGAAGAGAATTTGTGTTTACGTGCAGACAAGAACAAAAACGGGATGACAAACTGAAAGGATAATGATGAAAACAAAAGAGTGTTGGCAGAGAGGAAGAAAAATGACACGGAGAGAAGAATAAAGTGGCACCAGCACTCGTTTATCTCCCTTTTCTCCTCCCTGACGGACGGACAGCTGTGTTTGTGTCGCTGTCGCTCAGTTAGAGACACAAAGACGACGGAGTGATGACAAACGAGTCGGAGGACGTCCTGCAGCTCACACACACACAAACACTTTTTCCCATGCTGTCTGGATGAAAGATGTCTTAGTGTCTCAGAGATGCTGAAGCGTCTGTTTGGAGATAATTCATGGATCCGTTTGTTTCTGCACCAACAGTTCAGTTTTGGTTTCGTTTGGCTTTAGCAGTGAGCTCAGTGACAGTGAAAACTTTTCCCTAACTTTTCCTCAAAATCCAACCAGAGAAAACAAAAACAAACAAGTTTTTTCAACTCAGAATTTAAATATCAGTCTCAGGCATTAAATTCTTAGAGTTCTAACCTTGATCTAAAAATCTCTAAATTTCAGCCATAATCAGGATTTTTCCCTTTAATGTTTTTATTTGTCGTCAGGCATGAAAAAAAGTTTTCTTTTTTTTTTTCAAATATTTGTAACTGAGCATTCAACATAAAACAGTGTAAACTTAATGTAAATATGAGTCTTTTTTAATTTTATTTCTTTTCTTTTCATTTTTTAAAAATTGTTTCATGAATGATCTTTTTTTAATGCTTTGCGAAACATTTTAACACTGAATAATTTATAGTTATTACGCTGTTTTACACTCAAATGTTTGGCTATAACATTTTTATATATATATATATTTGGAAAAAGAATTGAAAACATTTTTCAGGCCCTAAGAAGAATAAAAACATCCTGACACAGGCTGATATGAATTTCCACCACATAAACCATTGAATTTAGGAGTAAATAACTTTTAAATAGGTGTTAACTGTAGTGACCACGATGCACCACAGTGTTAAAAAAAAGTTTTGCATCATTTTGACCTGTTCCTCATTATTCCTGCTGCTGTTTGTAGCTTTGACAGGTGGTTTATTAAAGTTAAGATGAGGAGTTACCTGTCTGATAACTCCTCATCAAACTTCAGAAACCTTAAAGTGACGGTAACATCCGATCGGAGAACCATGGTGTCAAGTTTTATACGCGTCTTCTCATTGGTTGTTACCCTCATCTGTAGAGACAAATGTTACCGGGCTGGTTTAAACACACACACACACACACACACACACACACACAAACACACACACACACACACACACACACACACACACACACACTCCGAGGTTTCTGTCCTGTTGCTGTCAACGCCTTCTGCCGTCTGGTTTCCTGTGACAAATTCTTCAACTTAACAGAACAAAGAACAGTTTCACACACACACACACACACACACACTGGATAACTAAGATGCTCTTGCAGTGGGTTTGTTCATAAAAATATCTTTAATCTCTTCAGTTTAGTATCTACAAATCATACAGAGATTATCTCACTGTTCGAATACATTTAGTGATTTTTTTTTTTTAACATGTAGAAAGCAGAAAATCGAGCACCCATAATATCTGTAATATTCCGCAAATAAGGCAGGAGTACAAGATGAAAGTAAACTTTGTTGTAAATCACAACAGATTCTTGATTAATACATTTTTTTTTTACCAGAGTATATTTCTAAAACACTGCATTTTAAAGAAAAGTAAAAGTTCAAACCGAAGTGTTGCTCCCTTTAACACAAACCAACACTGTGATTCAACACTTGTCCCAAAACTTCGAACAGAAAACGAGAAACATACGGCTATAATGACCCTTTAAGTAATGCACTGAGTTTTTGTCAGTCATAAAAAATAATAATAATAATCAGAAAACTGTAAAAAAAAATGTATGTATGAAAGCACTTATTGGAGATCAGAATAAATGATTTATAAAACTGCATTAGTGTCTCTGCATGGCAACGTCAGACTCTTAAGGAAGTGAAACCAAAGAACAAGGCACCTGAAAAAAGCACCGTTTCCCAAGAATCTGCTGGTGAAATGAAACCTTGAATGACAGAGGTGAAATCAAAAACTCTGACTCGACACAGTTTAGGCTTTAAGAGGACGCTTCCTCGCCCCAATTTGCATATTTGGCAGCTCTGAGCTTTTCTTTTCTTGGCATTGCACTTAACTGTGTCAGGTTTGTAGCTGATAAATGTCTCCTACTTGGACAAAAACAGTATGAAAATAATTCTCTTTATGAGTCTTTTGTGATGAAATTCAACTCTTAAAGTTACAGTGATGTCATTTCCTGGTTTATCTGTGTTCGGCGTTCCTCAGGGCTCTGTACTTGATCCTGTTCATTTTGCATTATTTTAGATAAACGTCATAAACTGTGAAGCTGGATTCTCAATCTAATGAAAAAACAAGTAGAATGTACAAAAATATACAAGTTTTAATGCTTTACTTGAAAGAATACCTGACTTTTTTTTCAATGCATATTGTAGAAACCAAAATATATTTTTACCTGTTTTTTTTTTTTTTTACATCATTGCATTGATGATGTCTTTTCTTTTTTATTGTGTGTGGCGGTGGGAGTTTGGAACAAAAACCGATGGGAAAGCTAATATTTTTGTTGACTTAATTTAATACCCATCATGTCATCAACATTATTATTTAAAGTAGAAATAGTAAAGTATGGTTATTTTTTCCATTTTTGTATGAAATGCTTATTGACTCCTTTTTGATTTGGATTTTTGCCATAATAAACATTTTAAACTGATTGTGGACCCTTAGAATTTTTGGACGCGTCACAAAAAAAAACACATACTTAATAAGTCAACACAGGTTCTCATATTTCATTAATAATTATCCATTTCTCATTTTTTTTGAGTGGACTTAACTTATCTGGGTTTACAGTGTGGTGTCTTTAGGATCTTAAAGGTTTTCATCTTTATGTCTATTTTTCATATTTTCTGTTTTTTTTACGCTATAAACTACTCTGAAGTTGCCTCAAAACAAGCTGTCCTTGTCTTTTTCCCATGTTTCCCTCCAGGATGACGCATGTAGATCACAACTGAATGGAAAAAACTGAAGTTTTGCTCAAATGCTTGTAACCTTTAAGTGTCTTAGATGTTTGGAAAAAAACTCTTAAGAGGATTTAGTAGCAGTAACAAAAGCTCATAAAACAATTTAAATGCAAGGTGAAAACAAAAAGTTTTAAAATGTTGTGCTTAAAGCTGCTGGTGTAAAACTTTATCAACAAGACTGAAGACCATTAAACTAATCAGACTCATATTTACAAGTTTGAAGACTGTAATTTTGTTAATGTGCTAAACAGTCAGATGGTGTTCCCCAGGGCTCAATGCTTGGACATTTAATTTTCCAATGAAACAAAAAAATTGTTTCAGGGCTGAAAACTTTTTAAATAACTGACAGATTGCTATGAAACTTAAGAAGGAAGATAAAGTTCCTTAATGCTTTGAAACTCTTTGAACTGGACGGTAAGTTTTTCATAACTGGGAAGCTTTCAGAGCTTTCACTTAAACTCTTGAGCGATATTCAAAAATGTAAATGTTCCCTCAGTCTGATCTTATTTATCAGACTCTCGATAAATAAAAGAACATTTTGCTTTAATTTTAGAGAAACTCAGTAAAAATCTCCATCCTTGTGATGGATTAAAGAGAAACACATGCTGGATAATAAAAAACAGGCTCATTATCTGGACTCACATCTTTCCCAGTAGCAAACTATGAGTCTGTTGAGCCTTGTCTCATGATTATGCAGAGTATTTTCAATCTAACGCTGGTTTATTTGTCTCCACTTTGACTTTAAAGAGGACGGAGGAGGACATTGACGGACTCACGAAGAAGGAATCGTCTGATTGAGCTCAAATGTTTAAAAATCTTCATTCAAGGCTCCACAAATCTCTTTGGGTTGACTTCAAACAGCCCATGTCATCTTTGTGGTTGGATGAAGAATCTGCTGAAAAACACTGTCCAACTAATAAACATCGCAGTCTTGAAAGTATTTCTTGGGAATAACAAGGACGGAGACTTTAGAGGCAGCAATATGGACGACAGATGTAGCTTTATAACTTTATCTGCATCGTTGGCGTATGACTCCACATTCCCGTGAAACATGGTGACATCGCGGTTTGATTTGTTGTTCGAAAACGGGAAATGAGCTGAAATTTACAGCCGTCATTTCAACACCTCGCTGCGAAGTTCTGACCACTTCAGAATGGTTTTAAAGATGTGGAAAAACAGCTGGTTGATTTTATGTTTCCTCTGAGACGGCCTTTCATTTGGTTTGTTTAATGCTGGTGCAGAAGGGGTTTATTTTGCTGCCATATATTTCAGATTTACTGCGAATAAATCAAGCAGAAAACCATTGTGAAGGTTTTGAAGAGTTTTTTGCTGTGGTTTGGGGGTCGTGTTTTGAATCTTTCTAACTAGACACCAATGGCTTGTTTGTAAAATCTGAGCCAGATTACTTTTGAGGAACTGGGTTTGAAGATGCCAAAGTCAAGAGTCAGAGCAACCCTGGTTGACCAACTTTCCCAGAGTCGAGTGTAAAGAGAGCAAAGAGTCGAGTGAGTCAGCGGCGTTTTCTTCTCCTCGCTAATGAGACCAAACGACATCAGCCTCGGGACGTTTTGGGGAAGTGAAGGTTTGGATTCAGAGGAAGTCTGATGACTTTCAGCCACCACCGAAGCTGCGCAGCGACTCCGACTGCGGTCTGTTTGCAATTACGGATAAACAGACCTGAAGCCAGCAGAGAAAGAGAGAGAGAGACGGTTTTTGGGGGAAGCAGACGCACATTCCTGCGGGGCGGCGGTCATCGGAGCCGGTCGAGCCGAGGTGAACGAGCCGGGGGGAAACCTGGTCTTCTCTTTCGTCTGACTGCAGCTATTAGACCCAAAACCAAACCACCACACCTCCTCTGGAGGGAAGTCAGGGGTCAGAGGTCACTCCCCTGAAACTGATTCCCCTCAGTGAGGCTCCTCTTCTCCTTCCTACCCCCTAAACTGCTTCCATCTTAGAGGAAAAAAGAAGCGTTGTTGACTAGACTGACGTTGGATGTATCACTTTATATCTAGATCAGTGTTTCCCAACCTATGGGCCATGGCCCCCTGGTGGGCCGTGGAGGTATTGCAAGTGGGCCACCCAATCATTTCCAAGATAGTCTGAAATTTAATGAAGGGTAATTATACAAAGATGCAAATAAATAGAATAATGTTTAAAATGCTAAAACTCAGAGGATTTTAAACATGTTCAAACATTTGTGTATAAGAAAAGTCCTTTAAGAAGACATTTTAAAGCCCAATATGTGACATGACCCCAAATTTCAGGTCTGAAATGTAACTAAAAAATGCAATAAAACAAATGTTGTATAACCAAAAAATCTAATCACTATCCCAAACTTCAACCAGTTGTTACATTGTGGGCAAATGGTTATCAAGTTTTATATAGCATTATAAAGCATTACTACTTGTAGGGTCAGATGTGGGTTGCGAACATTTTTGAGACTTAAAAGCGGGCCCTGAATTGGAAAAGGTTAGGAACCACTGGTCTAGATAATTCATAATAATCATAATATCATAATTATGTGTATTTTTTACTCTGGTCTTTTAAAGTTATTGTTATGTATGTGTGTACAAGTATGATGGGGAATGTGTGAATGTGTGTCTTTGATGCAACTGAGGCCTGTCATAAGATGAATTTCTGTCACCTTTGTGTCAGACAATAAACTTCTATTCTATTCTATTCTATTCTAACTACTTGTGAAAAATGAAGATCAAGCTTTTTGTACCAGTCGTGTTCACATTGGATGCAAATAAAGTCATTTTCTAGCTTAATCCTGCGTATGTGGACGCCAGGATATTTGGTGTGTCCTTGTTTTCCGAGCACGAACAACTCTCATGATTTCTGTGGCGAAAAGAGTCGGTGATGCTAACCGCGCTAATTGTGCTAACGTGCTGAAAACCAGACAAAGGCTTTCAAAAGATCTCGTTAACTTCCCGCAAGGGAGGAAGCTTCTTTAAGTGTCTACTCCCATAAATATTGCAAAAAAAAGACATTTTTAAAACAGATCCAGATGAAGACGATTAAGTTTTCCAATGTTTATTGATGGCTGCACTTCAGCTGGTCTGTTTTTGTTCAATCTTCCAATTATTTCCCAGATGCTTGAAGTTTTGTTTGACCATCTTTGTTTGGTTTTTCTGTGATTTTCCAGATGATTGAACCTTTGATGGGCTGATTCAGTTTAAACTGTATGTTAATTTTCAGATTATTGCACTTTTATCAGTGCGTTTCTGATCAAATTTTGCATTGTTTTCCATTATGATTGAACTTTTGTTTGACTATTTCTAAACAATTTTTCAAAACTTTTCCAGATGAATGAACTTTTAATGGTCTGTTTTGATCATTTTTTTCATTAATTTCCACAGGATTGAACTTTTATTCTTGTGTTTTTGATCAAATTTTTCTATAATCTTCACAAATGATTGAACTTTTTTTGGTCCGTTCTTCACATTAAACATTCTCGGAAGATCTTGTTGCTGATTGGCCATTTTTCAGCTCTCAGGGCCACAAAAATGAAGCAAAACTGGTTCAAACGTGTTATTGTTTTTGCACCCACTTGTAAATTTGAGCCATCGTTTTCATCTCACAGCAAAAACTTGTGTCCACTCTCACATTTGCATCAACTTAAGCTGTGATTTACTTGTGAGAATGACTTATTTTGTGCCTGATGTGAACTAAGAATTTGGTGGAAAAGCTTAAAAAAGCTTTAAACCTTTTAAGCATTTTCATTTTTAGGATGTTGTGACGCTAAAAAAATCGCTGTTAAAAGTCTTCTACGAAACCTCATGAGGACACTTTTAAGTCCTGAATGTTCTGTTGTGGTATGAATGTGGATTAAATCCTGTAATCTGGGTTTAATCCATGAGAGTGTGTCACTTTGTTGCTACTGCGAAGTTTTTCCGACGAGGACGGTTGATGATCTGTGTTTCAGTCGTGATAAATGTCTCCTGGAGTTTCTGGTTGTTAATTTCAGTCTCTTTCCTTCAGTCCACCAGTGACTTCAGGTCGGGGAGTCCTTTCAGCTTCAGGTCCAGCAGCATCTGACCGTAAGCTTTCCCCTGAAACAGAAACAAAAGAATAAAAAGGTTTGAATCCACGCTGCGGTGCCACAAACCCACAGCAGCAGCAGCAGCGTCATGTGTTCGGGTTTACACCTCATGTGAGTCGAGGTTTTATTGGCGCGTGTTGGCACATGGTGGCTGTCTTTGATGTGTTGTGGATTCCAGCGAGGCGGTAAAAAACTTTACGGCGAGGGATGGAGGGGAAGAAGAGGAGGTGAAGAGAGCAGAGTGTCGAAGCTGTGAGAGTAACAAGGCTTTGATGACGCTGAGTCTGCTCATTCTCTGAGGGACATTTGGGTCAAATTTGTAACATCAGGATCAAAAAAAGACATTGAATTTGCTCAAATCAGAAAGATTAGAAAGGTTTGATTTGAAAAAAAGCAAAGATGTAATTTCAGCTTCTTTTATGCAAAACAAAAAAAGTGTGCTCTCCCTGCATTTGCTTTTATTTGAGGCACAGTGAAAAAGGAGGAAAGTGTGCTCTTCCTTCCGTAGCTTTTCATGAATGATGATAAAAATAAGGGGCTATGTGCTCTCCTTACCTAAGATTTTAATCTATGCACAGGAAAGAAAGCAAAAGTGTGCTCTCCCTGCCTTTACTTTTCACATGATCATATGAAGAACAAAGCAATTTGATCTCCCTGCCTTAGCTTTCAAAAATAAACATAAGAATAAAAGGAGAAGTGTGCTCTCCCTGCCTTAGCTTTCAAAAATAAACATAAGAATAAAAGGAGAAGTGTGCTCTCCCTGCCTTAGCTTTTAAAACTTAAAATCAGAAAAACAGGAGAAGTGTGCTCTCCCTGCCTTAGCTTTTAAAAATAAAAATCAGAAAAAAAGGAGAAGTGTGCTCTCCCTGCCTTAGCTTTTAAAAATAAAAATCAGAATAAAAGGAGAAGTGTGCTCTCCCTGCCTTAGCTTTTAAAAAATAAGAATAAGAATAAAAGGAGAAGTGTGCTCTCCCTGCCTTAGCTTTTAAAACTTAAAATCAGAATAAAAGGAGAAGTGTGCTCTCCCTGCCTTAGCTTTTGAAACTTAAAATCAGAAAAACAGGAGAGGTGTGCTCTCCCTGCCTTAGCTTTTAGAAATAAACATAAGAAAAATAGGAGAGGTGTCTCCCTTCCTTAGCCTTGAAATATAAAAATAAGAATAAATGGAGAAGTGTGCTCTCCCTGCCTTAGCTTTTAAAAATAAAAATCAGAAAAAATAGGAGAGGTGTCTCCCTTCCTTAGCCTTGAAATATAAAAATAAGAATAAAAGGAAAAGTTAGCTCTCCCTGCCCTAGCTTTTGAATATAAAAAACATAAAAACAGGCGAAGTGTGCTCTCCCTGCCTTAGCTTTCAAAACTAAAAATCAGAAAAACAGGAGAAGTGTGCTCTCCCTGCCTTAGCTTTTAAAAAATAAGAATGAGAATAAAAGGAGAAGTGTGCTCTCCCTGCCTTAGCTTTTAAAAATAAAAATCAGAATAAAAGGAGAAGTGTGCTCTCCCTGCCTTAGCTTTTAAAAAATAAGAATAAGAATAAAAGGAGAAGTGTGCTCTCCCTGCCTTAGCTTTTAAAACTTAAAATCAGAAAAATAGGAGAGGTGTGCTCTCCCTGCCTTAGCTTAAAAATCAACATCAGAAAAATAGGAGAAGTGTGCTCTCCCTGCTTTAGCTTTTAGAAATAAACATAAGAAAAATAGGAGAGGTGTCTCCCTTCCTTAGCCTTGAAATATAAAAATAAGAATAAAAGGAGAAGTGTGCTCTCCCTGCCTTAGCCTTTAAATATAAAAATCATAAAAACAGGAGAAGTGTGCTCTCCCTGCCTTATGTTTTCAATTTATAGATATGAAGCAAGCAGAAGTGTACTCTCTTTTTCCGTTCTATTCATATATTCTTATGAAGAAAGGAGAAGTGTGCTCTCCCTGCCTCAGTTTTTCATGGACGTTAATGAAAGAGAGTAGAGATGTTCTCTCCCTGCCATATTTATTACTCCATGTACATGAAAGACAGGGGAAGTGTTCTCTTTCTAAGCTTTTCTTACATACTTATGTTAGAGGAGGT
The DNA here is from genome assembly GCA_008086565.1 of Thalassoma bifasciatum. NCBI lineage: Eukaryota > Metazoa > Chordata > Actinopteri > Labriformes > Labridae > Thalassoma > Thalassoma bifasciatum. The sequence continues at coordinate 41,166 of RPOG01001460.1, read as the reverse complement.
AGGTGTGCTCTCCCATTCTTAGCTTCAAATCTATAGACAATAAAGAAAGGAGAAGTGGGTGCCCCCTGACTTCGTTTTATCACTTATCATGAACGTCAGAGGAGATGTGGTCTTCAAGCCTTGGCATTTAATGTGTACACATGAAAAGGAGTGGAAGTGTGCTCTACCTGCCTTATGTTTTTACGTTTAACAGACCCAAATGACAGAGCAGAAACCTTTTAGAATTGAGACTTAACACTAAATATCATTTACTTTATTATTTTGATGAGTGATCATTATTGTCAGGATGAATTTGTGATGCAGTTTCTTCACATTGAATAAGTTTGAACTTGAAGGAATTCAGTTTAGGGAGGGACAAGGTGAAGAAAGACAGAGACAGTGAAAAGAGGAAGAAGGTGAAAAGAAGTTTTTAGGATTAAGAAAGAGGAGGAAGTCAGAACTATGAATGTGTGTGTGTGTGTGTGTGTGTGTGTGTACTTCATGAGCTCTAATTTTCGCTGACTTTGCTTTAAAAGCTGTAACCTGATTGTGAAAATGCAGTAATTGTGTCAGTCATTAAAATCAGGCTTCGGTTAAGTCTGATGGAAAATTTTCCAGTCTGTGTGACATCTTCAACCGCAGTTCAAGTGTGTGTAAAAGTGTGTGTGTGTGTGTGTGTGTGTGTGTTACCTGGGGGTCGCTGCGTAGAGAGGCCACCCCTCCCCCTCCGAGTGAATTCTTCAGGACGAAGTTGAGGGCGTGGATCCCTGGAAGTTTGTACCTAAAAACCACCAAAATGTACACACACACTTGTTACGATGACACAAAACTATAAAACACACATACACACACTCTAGTCTGCCAGCACAGCCTGGCACCATGTGTGAGAGTGAAGGTTTATTGGACTCTAACGTGTGTGTGTGTGTGAGTGTGTGCTTCTGAAGTTTGAACACGTGCATGTGTTGCGAGTTTTTTAACACGTATAAAAAGTGTGTGCCAATGTGTGTGTTCGTTTCACACAGTTATGGTTAAAATAACTTGATAACTATTGTGTTTAAGTGTGCATGTGTGTGTTCCAGTGTGTGAGTGTAGATCTGCAACCACAAAACAGAAGGAAAAAGGGTCAAACGCGACCGTATGTGAAAGCTGTGAGTGTGTGGCTGTGAGTGGTTAAGTGTGTGTGTGTGTGTGTGTGTGTGTGTGTGTGTGTGTGTGTGTGTGTGCGCCTCCTGCAGCTTTAACAAGCGGTAGAGGCGCTCTAATGAAGCGTCTGTGGCGGCAGCGAGGCGTTTCAGGGTGTGAGAGGAGACGCAGGTCAGCGAGCTTTATTTGCCCACTTGTCTTCATTAAGCTAATCGCTAACACGCCGCGCCGTGAGTCATCGCTAAAACACGTCCGCCGTCTGTAAGAATGTTTCCCATAATCCTTCAGATAAACACCTATAACTTTTTAAAGGTGCTTTTCTTTTGCAGCATTTGCATCTCAAAGTTTAGGTCCTGCTTTTTGCCCCCTTAGGTCTGGAAAAAAAAAGCAAGGAAATAAATCAACTCAAAAGGATATTAAACAATAGAAATATTTTTTTATTCCTTTTATTTTTGATACTCTTAACTCCAGTTCAATTGTAACATATTATTACTTCTATCTCTCACATAGCTTTGTCCTCATTTTATTACTTCAACATAATTCTGCTGATTTAACCTTATTCTACTTTTTCCTCTCATTCTGGATTTCTGACCTCATTCAATTGATTCAACCTAGTTTTGCTACTTTGACCTTGTTATAAAGCTTTGACCTCATTCCATTGATCTCGATCTGATTATTCGACTACAATCTTTTAATGTGACCTCTTTTTATTAACTTTGCTATCAGTCTATTGCTTCCATTTAATTTTGCTTCTTTGACCTCATTGTGTTTTGATCCAGCTGTATTACAATGACCTCATTCCTTTCATTTGACCTTGATTGGGTTTTTTTTAAAGATATTTTTTGGGCTTTTCTGCCTTTAATTGGATAGAGGAGGACAGCGGATAGAGCAGGAAAGGGGGAGAGAGTGGGGAATGACATGCGGGAAACAGGCCACAGGCGGGAATTGAACCTGGGCAAACCTCATGGTGCGCGGCCATATCCACAAGGCCATCCGCGCCCCTTGATTGATTTTTTTTTTACCCCATTCACTCAATTTGATTTCACTCCATTTTTTGTCTTATTTCATTGATCTGACCTCATTCTGTTACTTTGAACAAATTCTATTCATTTCAACTTTATCTGCTACTTTGACCTCATTGTATTGATTTGACCTCATTCGTGTGTCAATCTACTGTTTCAATCTTGTCTATTGATTCGACCTAAATTTAACACTATAACCTGATTCTGTAGGTTTGACCTCACTATAATCTCACTCTTTTAATTGGACCAGTTATTTAATTCGACCTCATTCTGTTGATTGGATCCCACTTAGATGCCAATGTATTGAGTCATATCGCACTCTGATATCAGTCGATTTAACCTCACTTTATCTATTTGACCTCATTCTCTTGATTTAATCTCGTTCTTTTGATTTCAGTCTCTTTCTGTCCGTTCGACCCCGGTGTGTTACTTTCACCTAATAGATTTGACCTCAATTAATTTCTTTGACCTATCTTCTGTATTTGATCCCATTCTATTGTTTCAACCTTAATCTAACCATTTAACCTTGTCGTGTCTCAGTCTTTTAATTTGACTTCATCCTATTTGACCTCATTCTTTCAATTTGACCTCATTCTTCTGATTTCAACCTCATTCTGTCGACTCACCCTGATTGTGAAGTTTAACCTCATTCTATTGCTTCGATCTCATTCTCTTAATTAAACGTTACTCTAACTCTGACCTCATTGTGTTGCTTTGACCTCGTGTTCATTTTGTGAACTCATCTCTTTCTGTTGGAAGCTTAAAGAGCCGGTACTAAAGTTCGGAGACAATCTGAACATCCTGAGCTTCCAGACATCAAACCTTCATCTCTTTATCGTGTCTACACGTCTGTGTCGTTCCTGCGAGGTCACCTTGGAGGAGGGTCATGACGCTCGGTGATGTTTACAGCGCTGTGTCTGGGTTCCTCTCGGCCTGTTGTGGTTTTCCTCCTGACTTCAGTGAAATATTTGAAACCGCAGCTTCCTTTTAGAGTCTGCAGCGCCGGGTTAAATCTGGAGTCCGTTTGGCTTTTGTTTGTTTGAAACTGGAGCCGGTGACACGGTTGAGATGTTTCAAACAGGATTAGAGATCTCCTCTCATTATGTTTGTGGACAAAATGTGGCAAACAGCTGTCGAACATCAGGCGCGCGGAGGTAAACAGGGATTCCAACTGATGATAATTAAAGTTTATTACAGTTTCTATACATTCTTAGTATTTAACTCAAGCATCTAAAGACTCCAGGAAGTCATTGCAACATTTGAGTGAGTGGAAGAAAAAGATAGTTAGTGATTCGTTCTGGTTTTTATTTCATCTTCGACGAGGAGCCGTGCTGGCGGCTCAACAGATAAACAATTAGAGAAGAAGAAGACAAGAGAACACGGTGAGGTTTCTGTGGTTTTCCTTCAGTCTGAGTGACGTACTAGTTCTGCTCTGTGTGTGTGTGTGAGTGTGTGTGTGAGAGATAAACGCCCAACCACAGATTCTGCGTCTTGTTTTTGCTGTGTTGTGTCTTGTTGCTGAAGGCCGACGTCTGACGGCAATTCAACCGACCACAGAAGCTAATCTCTACAGTGTGCTCTGCACTGCAAAAACAGAAATCTAAGCAAGTCATTATGTCTCATTTGTAGTAAAAATTGAATTTATTGTTCTTAATTTGAGCCACATTCACCAGACCAGGTCATAAAAATGTCTTACTTCAAGTTTTTTTAAGACAAAAATGAGGCGTAAATTGCTTGTAACAAGTCAAAAAAATCTGCCAATGGGATAAGACGACTTCACCCGGGAAGTTTCTTGAAATTAGAAAGATGTCTTAAAACAAGAATCTTTTATCTTATCTCATTGGCAGATTTTGTTTTTTACTTGTTACAAGCATTTGATGCCTCATTTTTGTCTTTAAAAAACTTGAAATGAGACATTTTTAGGACCTTGTCTAGTAAATGTGGCTCAAATCAAGAATAGTAAGACATTTTACTAAAAATAAGACATAATGACTTGCTTAGATTTCAGTTTTTGTGTGTTGAATCTATATCAACATGCTTAAGGCTAAAAGATAAATCGAACATCTCCTCACCTGGTGACGGCGTTCTTCACCCCCGGCTGGATGAGGTGGGAGAAGTATTCCTCCACCACAGAAGACGTCAGGTGCTTTTTCAGGTAGGGGAAGAAGAGGGGATGCCGAGCTACCACACCTGGAGATAAAGAGGGAGGTAAAAAAAAGGGGAAAGGTCATAAATATTGAGGTAAAACTTATTTCTAAGAACTGGGGAGTGACAGATGTATAAACTCACCGATGTTTGCAGAGTCTCCTTTGTCCCCGCTCCTGGTGTAAGCCAGCTCCTCCAGTCTGTAGCTGTGTGGTCCACTGGGCAGCTCTGGACACAAACCAGAAAAACAGAATCAGACATGAACGTGAGGCTCAGCTGAGGGTCGATGGTTCTTACATACATGTTTATTAACAGTGAAAGTAACACATGGGTGCTCAATTTGAAAACTATTTTGTTTTGGTAGTTTCTGTAAAATACAAACAAACAACCAAACAAAAAATGTCTCCAAGTTTAGTCAAACATGCCAGTGTTACTATCACACACCTATGAGATAAAACCAAACCTGGGAAAAAAATGTCGTTTTTTTATGGCAGGATTAAGATCTGGAATTTATCACGTTTGTTTATAAGACAATTATAAGAACATTTTCAACCCCAAATATTTCTGATCCTGCATTCTGAACCATTTAACGCATCAACTTTTGCCTTTTCTTCACCATTTCATAACTTGAATTCAGATTTTTGTCCCCTCATGGTTTTTTTTTAGTTTTTTTTTTTTTTAAGTGGCCTGTGTACAGTCCAAATATTTGTGAGATGTAACCAGATACATTAAAGGGTTTTTTTCAAGCATCTGACGGAAACTGTAAATGTCCAGAATTCGAATAAACCCCTGACTTAAATCTCCAAATTCAAGAATTCCTCAATGTAATCTTTTTTCTGAAACCCTGACTTTGATTCCAGAATTCTAAACACCCTGACTTAATTTATAGATCCTAGAACACCTGATTTAAAAGAGAAAAAAAAAAGATCTGTCATTGATTTTAAAGTTTCTGATCGTGAGTCCTGACTTTACTTACAGAATTCAGGAGTTCCAGATATGAAGCTACGACTTTTACAATCCTTGTCTTTAAAATTCTAAAATCTTTGACTTAAATTTCAGATTTCTAGAATCAATTTGAGTTATTCCAGAGCTTTAAAACTTGTGGCTTTTGTTATACAAGTCTTAAAATCTCTCACCTTAATATCAGAAACTCTTGAGAAATAAATGAGAACGAAATTTTGGTGTTCTAGAATCCTCGATTTGGATCCCAAAAATCCTGAAATTTAACCTCAGAAATTTAACATCTGGTTTCCACAAGCCACAGAAATAGTTCCAGAATTCTAGAATGTTACAAGTCTTGAATTTCACACCTTAATCTTAGAACTCTTGACTCAGGGTGAGGGAAATTCCAGGGTTCTAGAATTCTTAATTTTGATTCCAAAAATGTAAAACCCCCCTGTCTTTAATCTCAGAATTCTAGAATTTGTGAAATGATTCTAGAGTTCCAGAATCTATCGAATGAGTTCCAGAATTCCAGAATCTCTGACTTCAATCTCAGCATTTCTAGAATTCGTGAAAAATTAAACCTTAAATCTTAAATCCCCCGTATTTAATCTTCGAACTCTTGATACACTGGACAAAAATATTTGAGAGTTCTAGAATCTTTTATTATATTGATCCCAAAGTTTGGCTCATCTCAGTATTCGACATTTGTACCTTTAACTCATTTCTGGAATTTCATGATTCTGAAATTAAGATCAGGCTCTTTAGTTTAAAAAAAATTGAAGAGAACTTAATGAATATCTTCTTTAATTTTCTCGTCCCCTTTCTTCTCTGGCGCTTGATTCCAGTTAATGATAGATTAATTATTTCCGCCTCCCTGTCTGTGTGCGTGTTTTTTGGCTGATTCATTAGAGTTGTTGCTTCATGACACACAAACTTGTTTATGTTTTGATTTGCTGTCTCATGAAAAAAAAGGAGTGATTTTCCCTTCAGACGCTCTCAGGGAGAAGAAAGAGGAGAGATGAATCACAGCTGAAGTTCTTTGAAAGACTTTTCTTTGATACGAAAACAGGTGAATGAATATTAAACACAGCAGCTCTTCTCTTTTCTTCCTGCTCTTCAATGTTTTTTTATTCTCTTTGGTTTGTTTTCTGTTTGAAGGAGCCTTCCTGTTCCCCGGGCAGGAATGTGAGGAAGGCAGAGACGCAGCCAGGACTGAGTGTATTCACATGCACCGCCACAGCGTTAAAATAAAAAGTCCTGCTTTTTAGGGTTTTAAATTTACGCTGAATTTTAAGCAGCAAAGACGTTCTGTCCTGTCATTTCATGCTGCAGCTGATTCACTCAAATTCAGTCTCTGTTTTCCTTCATTTTTGCAGAGAGATGAAATTTGCCGATGCATCAGGAGGACGTGAGAAATGTTGGGTCGTTGGTTTCTCTCATTTGTTAAAGAACTCTATGTGTGTGTGTGTGTAACGAGTGTGTTTTGTGAGGCCACGTGAGCTCAGCCTTGGTGAAAGGATAAAAAAGCACAGCATGAGCTCTTAGAGGGAACTGAAAATACAACACAAGCACACACACACACACAGAGCACACACACCAGGGGGTGTGACGCAGAATTTGTTAGAGACTGATTTTTTTGTGAAACTTGTTCCAAAAATGTGTTTTATTAGAGTTTAATTGCAATAATCTGGTTGATTTTGAATGAGGCACATAGTGAGGTGTCGCCCTCTGTTGGCAGACACTGTTGACGACACAATTACTAATTTTCAAACCCATATAAACTTCAAAGTGGAAACTCTTTAAAGCAGTGGATCCCAACCTTTTCCAACTTAGGGCCCATTTTTAAGTCTCAAAAATTTTTGCGGCATTTTATATCTTCTGTACTTATTACAGAAGATATAAAATGCCTTGTTCAAGACCCATTTGTAACAACAACCCAAAATGTAATAAAACCTGATATGTAATAGCTGCTTGGTAAGGTAACAGATTCTGAGCCCAAAACAAAATAACTTTTTAGCCAAAATGTAACTATTTTTTACACGTTTGTTACATTTTTGAAAATTTATTACATTTTGGGGTTTGTTACATTTTTTTTTAAATACATATTGGGTCATTGTTAAATTTAAGTCAGGTCATGTTACCCATTGGGCTATAACAAGCCTTCTTTGTGGAAATTTTTTACATATGAATATCTGAACATTTTTTATTCCCCTAACCCAGTTCACAATTGAGTTTTGACATTTAAAACAGTATTCTGTATATTTGTTCCTTTCTTTCTTTATTGGTGTCTTGTATCTTTATATAATTACACTCCTCTAAAATCATAATATTTTGGAAATGATTTGACGGCCCACTTACAATACCATCACGGCCCACCAGGGGGCCATGACCCACAGGTTGGGAACCACTGCTTTAAAGGTTACAGACGCCCCCTTAAGGAGTCTGAAGACACTAAATCCATCATGAGATAAACGTGCGTTTACCTTTGTCGTGTTCCTCCTCCTCCAAAGCAGGAGGAGCCTCCGCCTCAGGTGTGTCTGGCTCCGCCTCTGTAAAAGACTCCACCAGTTCTCCACCGACGTGAACATCCACCTGCAGGAATTCATCAGCCTATGAGCTTTGATTATATTTGGAATTTCTCATAATGAAGGCACCAAAACTCCTTCAGTGATCTGATTTTTGGGTTGAAGCTTAAAGACACAAACCTTGAGCTGAGATTTTGGGTGTAAGAAGAAAAACGGCTTCAGGACAGGAGACCTGAGGACGGAAACGTGTAAAAATGTTGGATGTCCTTTAAACTCTGGAAGCAACTAAGTGGTAAAGCACAATGGAGGAAAAAAAGCCAGGGATGAAAAAAAAAAAAAAAAAAAAGATCTGAAAATTAATTTTTAATACTACACAGTGCTACATGAGTAAGTCCAAAATCAAAGACTTTGAAATTAAAAAGCGACACAAATTAAGTCCTTGTGGTATGAGGCAAGAGTCTTAGGAGAATAGAGTCCCTATAATAAATCAAATTGTAATGTTAGGACATCAATTTTGTTTTTAAGAGAATAAAGTTTTAATGTTATGGAAGTAGTGAAAGTGAAAGAAGGAAAAAGGTGTAATATTTAAACTTGTAATGTCACTAGAAAAAAACATAAAGTTAAAAGTATTATGTTAATGTGACTGGAATGAAATCCGAGTCTTACGTGAATAAGGTAATAACAGTTATGGCAACACTTTAGATTAAGGAACATATATTCATTCATTTGTAGTCAATAAGTAATAATTAGGAGTTAATATATGGAAAATTCTGAATTCATGGTGCATTAGAGGTAGAATAAGGGTTTAATGCCTGCTTAATAAATACTAATTAGGGGCTAGTAAGCTACTTATATGCATGTTAATAAGCACCTAGTTTATAGTGACTATGTGCTCCCTAATCTCAAGTGTTACCATAGTTATATATAATAATAGTCCGTAGTTATGAGACGTGTTATGTAGGAAAAGACGTTGAAATCATGGACTCACACTCGAGGGCGTCCGCCTACGATTCCCGTCAGTCCAGGAGCTGAGAGCGAAGATCAGAGACACGGAAAGTTACAGATCATGAGTCTGTGTTATGATTTAAATATGACAAACAGAATCTGGTTCAGAAGGTCAAACCCCTCCTTATCTCCACACACACACACACACACACACACACACACACACACACACAGAGCCTGCAGCTGCACTCTCACTGCTGTGTGTGTGAAGATGATGATGATGAGGGGAGGACATAAATAAACCACTTGGAGCTGAGAGTTCAGGGTCAGTGGAGCAGTGTGTGCATGGCTTCATTTTGAACTACAAGTGTGTGTGAGTGTGTGTGTGTGTGTGTGTGTGTGTGTGTGTGTGTGTGTGTGTGTTGTACCCATGCCGGTCCCTGCTGGAGCGATCTCTCTGGCAAACAGCTCCAGAGCTTTTTTCTGTTTGTGATGGGCCGACATCCAGAGCACGGCCTCTCTGCTGCCCTGAAGAGTCAGAAAAGACACAAACAAGACGACAGAATTCACTTCCTGCGGTCTCCGAACCAGAGATAACGCAAACACACACAGAAACAGGAGGAACGAGTGTGTGTGAGATGTAAAAACTGGGAACAGAAGAGCCCTGAAGGAGTGTGTGAGGTCAGAGACATGAAACGAGCTTAACCGTGACCCGACCTTCAGTGAGGAAGGAGGGTTCGGCAGCGTGAAACGGGATTTAATCTGACCCTGAAGTGTCTCTGGGGTTACAGAGAGAGGAAGAATGATTCAAGAGGAAGAAAGGAAGAGTTAAAGAAAGAAACTTGTGTGTGTGTGAGATACCTTAGTGTGAGCGTTCTCTCCGTACGTGTCCTCTGCTCCGAGGACCTGGATGTTGACGGAGCTGAAATCGTCCAGGCCCAACTGCTTAAACATTCGCTTCGTCCTGCAAAGACGTGTTTCAAAACTTATAACTGAAGAGCAACAAGGTCACAATTCAGATTTAAGTCTCTAGTTTCAGAAAATATCATGTTTTAATATGTGGCTAAAGTCCACATCAGGATAAACGCGGCTTTTTTCCCTTTCTTTTTTTAAACCTATGTTCGAAAATAATTTACTCCAAGATGCTTCATGTCAGACATAAAATATCCACCACATCACTTCGACACCTTGTCATCAACATCTGGGTGAAATTTGAGCTTTTTAGGTAGAATCTTGTAGGAGTTAGAGAGTTTTTAGTGTCAGGTGATAAAACACTCAGTACAAACAAAACCAGCTTCGTCAGTGCTCAGTGTCCTCTATACAGTCACCCTTGCTCTCTTCGTGAAAAGGTTTGTCAAAAATCACAAAAATTGTAGTTCCTAGTCACGGATTGTACCTCTACTGTTGCACACATGAATGTGAATGAAGATGCACAGCAATAAACGGGTCTCGTCAATGATCTAAATAGCTACACTACAAAAACTGAAATCTAAGCAAGTCTATATGTCTTATTTTTAGTCAAATTTGTCTTACTATTCTTGATTTGAGCCACATTTACTAGACAAGGTCATGAAAGTGTCTTATTTCAAGTTTTTTAAAGACAAAATGAGGTGTAAATCGCTTGTAACAAGTAAAAAGAAATCTGCCAATGGGATAAGATAAAAGATTCTTGTTTTAAGACATCTTTCTAATTTCAAGAAACTTCCCGGGTGAATTCGTCTTATCCCATTGGCCAATTTTTTTGACTTATAACAAGCAATTTACACCTCATTTTTTTCTTAAAAAAACTTGAAATAAGACATTTTTATGACCTGATCTGGTGAATGTGGCTCAAATTAAGAACAATAAGACAATTCTTACTACAAATAAGACGGAATGACTTGTTTAAATTTCTGTTTTTGCAGTGTACATCTGGCGTAGCGTGAAAGGTAAGATGATTGGTGACTGTACAAGAGATTAACAGGCCTGTTAGCCAATAAATAACCCTCTAATAGAGTTACCATGCAAGGAACACCATGTGCTATTGCCCAGTCAAGCAGGGGGTGTTGTCTATCACAGGCTATCCTGGGACGAAAGCTCGACACAAAATGATGGGGTCACACAGGAAAACATACACTTGCAGCTTTGTCAGATTGACATTGAGGAGGAAATGCTCTAAGACTGTGGAGCTGCTGTTGTTGATGAGAACGGACACGACAGACAGACAAACAACGGACTTTACAGGAGAAATTTCACCACTTGGAATAATTTGATGAAACAACACTTTTGATATGTTTGAACTCTGGATTCCTCTGGTGGAAAGGAGAGTGAATATTCAGGGTACGGGCGTCAGGATGTGACGTTTTGACCCCAAACAGGTAGGACGTCCACGTTGTTGTGAGCGATTCTTTCACTAATTACGTTTTGTTGATCACGACAACTGTACAGCAAAGTTAGTGACTGAAATGAGAAGAATCTAAACTTTCTAACAAAGGCGTCACTGTTTATACATTCACAATCATTTCTTTCGTCGTACCGTTTGATGATGCTCTCCGCCGTTCGTCGGGCTTTCTCCGTCGCTCTCGGCCCGCCAACCGGACACACCGCCGTCGCCCTGAAACCGTCCATATAGGTCGCACACACCTGAGGAGACGAAGAGAGGCAGACGGGTGAGACGTCTGCGTGAAAGAGGGCAGAAAAAAAACCTTTGAAGCGCCATGAGGGTGTGTTACCTTGTAGTCAGGTGACGGAGCGATGCCTTTAGCTCCGGTCACTCTCACAGCTCCGCCTTCTACACCTGGAAACACAATGAGAGGAATTATTTCACAGGAATATTCCTGTGTTTTCTGTGAGGAGTGTGTGGGTGAGCCGGTGACCCCGCGACCGTGCAGAAAAAGGGAACATGTTCTTCTCTCTATCTCCGTCTCCTCCTTGACATTTCTCATCGAGCTCGAAAACATCACGCAGCTTTTTCTTCACCCCGCCGCGACCCCGACCACAGACTGCTGACACGGTTCATCCTCAGTTCATGTTCCCGGCGTCTTAGTGTGAGAAAAGTAAACTCTGAGGGTCATGAAGTGGTCAAACCAGGCTGAAGAGTTCAGCGGAGGCTAAATTAGACTGAAATATTTACAGCTTCAGCTCCACAGCGGCTGAAAGTTCATGTCCAGATCACCCACTGAGTTTTTTAAGAGATCAGTTTAAGTTTACTTTGGTGCCAACATGAGATAACATTTATAGTTTCATCAATTTTAATTCTTGGATTATGTAGGTTAAAATGTCGCCTGTAAACTGCTATAGTAAAAATTCACTGCAGTTCCTCTTTTGTCCACTGGGGGCTTCTTCAGTAGTGAGTCAGTCTCCATAGAGCTCCATGTTAAACTGCTTGATCGCAACTTAAAACGTCACAATCTGACTTTTTTCTCTAAGGTCTGAAATTTAGATCCAAATTTGCCAATTTTTTCCACCAAAACTTGGAATTCTGTCGATAAGAGTCAGATTTCTTATTCAGAATTCTTAATTGAACTAAGAATTTGGAAAATCTGACATCAATCCCGGTGTGCAATAATTTAATTTGATTAATTTAAGTGATATTACTCTGTTTAAAAATCCAAAAAGAAAAGAGATATTAAGATATCTTTTTAAAATTTTTGACTTTCAAAACATTTTCTTCATGATTTTTTTACTCCTAAGAATTATTTCTTACTCATTTCAAGATTTTTGAACTTTTTCTAAAATATGTATAACTCATTTTAAAAAATGTGACTTTTAGAATATTTCAAACTTATTTTAAGATTTTTGACTTATTAGCAATATTTCTTAATTATTTTAAGATTTTTGTTTTTTAATGTAATTGAACATTTTTGACTTTGAAAAATCATGACTTGTTTTACTTTTTTTTGACTATTTCAATCTTTTTCAAGATTTTACTCTTTCTTTTTTTTTCAGGAATTTGATTTTCTTCATGGTTTCTTTCTTTTTTTTTAAAGATTTTTTTTGGTCTTTTCTGCCTTTAATTGGATAGAGGAGGACAGTGGATAGAGCAGGAAAGGGGGAGAGAGTGGGGAGTGACGTGCGGGAAACAGGCCACAGGCGGGAATCGAACCCGGGCCACCCACTCGAGGGCAAGCCTCATGGTGCGCGGTCAAATCCACTAGGCCATCTGCGCCCCTTCTTCATGGTTTCTAACCTTTGGTAATTGCAATTTTTCAAAAGTTATATTTCAACATTTGTAAAATTTTGCCTTTTCTCAAGATCCTGCTGCATTACAACCAAATCGTCGCGTGTGTCAATTAATGAGACTCAATCAAGTTGACTTCTTGTCTGTTTATTGACCATAAAGTTGCTCATTGGTTAATATATGTGTGTAAAAGTGCAAACAGTGACACATAGTCATAAACTGCAGAGCTTGTAAGAAAGTTTTCACTCTAAATCTCCTTCACAAAAAGTCCTGCAAAAAAAAAATAAAGCCAATAAAACAGTAACAAATCCTGCCCTGACAAATTTAAGACCTTTGAGTAATTTATTTAAGACCAGAATATAACATTTTAATGCATTCAAGACTTTTTAAGGCCTTAGTTTTAATACATGAATTTAAGACTTTTTAAGGATGTGTAGGAACCCTGAAGACAGGTGTCAGTTTTTTCTTTTAATATTTGTAAATAAAACATTTTTCTGGACTTGTGGGGTGTTTAATATGATATTTTTTTCTTCAACTCACTAGCTTTATTTCAGTTTTTGCTCCAGGTAGTTTGCTTTGTTGCAAAAATTCTTGAAATTTTTTCTCTGCATGATATTTTGTGTTTTTTTTGGGGTGAAACTTTGGTCTTTGTTTAGATTCGTGAACAGATGTGACTGAGCGCGTGTCAGCTGGCTCTTCCTTCAGACCACACTGACCTACTTCTGTTCCAGGCGGTTCACTCTGGGTGAGCGCTGCAGGAGGAACTCGCTCCTGCGTTTCAGTGAAGACGTATGAGACGCTGCAGGAGGATCTGGGTCGTGTCGGGGTCAAAGAGGAGTCACTGCTCCTGTTGGGGAAGGGGGACTTATTTATGTGGAGCTTCCTGCATTTCTATACATGCATACATCATGTGGAGGGTTATTTATCCAATCTGTGCAGAGGGAGTGGAGAAAGTTAGTGTTTACTGCTCCATGTTCAGGCTGCAAAGTTTTTAAAAACAAGTGAATTAATGAGCAGAAAGAGAAAGTTGAAGGTCTTATCGGGGATTTTCGGGTTCATGTGAAGGTTTGAGGTGTAGATGAGTTTAATCTGGCGAATGTTTGCTTTGGATAAAAACGAGGAATTAATGACTCCAAGCTGATAAAGAGTTGAGTTTCAGTTCAGAGGAAGGTGAGCGGTTCAGTCGGAGGTCGATTAGAGTTTGTTTAAGTTTTCCTGGTGAGTGTTTGTGGGTTAGAAAAACAGTCACAGTTCAGCCGCAGGTCGCGTTCTCAATTAGCTCCGTGTTTGTGTGTGTGTTTTTAAGTGTGTGTGTGTGAGGTTGTAATACCCCGCACTTTCTTGATGACCACGCGGCTGAAGTCGCAGATGACGTCGGGCAGCAGGTATCGTCGAGGATCTCCGATCTCGTACACCAGCTGCTCGGCGACGGTGCCGAAGGAGACGAGGCCGCCGGTTTTTGGCGGTTTGGAGAGAACGAAGGAGCCGTCGCTGGAGCATTCGACCACCGGGAAACCCATGTTGTCCCTGAGAAACAAAACACAACATTAGTTCCACAAGGACATCACCTAAAAGTCACCATAATCTGTTCATAAACATCCATACACTTGATCATCTTTCTTCATCCTATTTGACAATTTTATAACGTATAATATCAGAGAGAATATACGTAAATCTTATTTTTTTTAACTTTTCAGGATCCAGCCCTCTTTGCATCCCCAAACTAACCATATTGAGTTTTATAACTTCAAATCATAGTATGAAGGATCTCGTTTTATTTTTGTTTCTATTTTATTTTTATTTTACATATCTGAGTTTTCAAAAGTGTTTTGGAATTTTTATCTGAAATTTCTGACCTTTGAAAAGAGGAGTTGAATTTTGACTCTTTAGAAATTATTCCTAAGTTTTGAATTGTGACTTTTCTGGGATTCTTTTTAATTTTGTTTCTTTGAATAATGACTATCTTGATGATAAACTTATTTTTTGTTTCTCTAAAAGTCAAGAGTTTTTTTAAGTCAAGAACTCAAATTTTTAAAGAATCTCAACTTTTTTTAAAAGTGTGTAACTTTTTTTAAGATTTGTTTCCCGTATTTCTTTTACATTTTGACTTTAAGATTTCTGAAATTTGTGAGTGTTTCAACTATTTTTTTGACATATTTTTTGAAATTTTACACATTTGAAATATTTCAATTATTATCAAGAATTCTGTCTTTTTTTTCAAGGATAATGACTTTTTAAGGACTAGTTACTCAAAAAAAACAACCTTTTTTATAAGAATTCTGACTTTTTTTAACACTTTGTCCTTTAGAATCTGAATCCTGATTTAGCTGTGAGGTTTTTGTCTTGAACTTTTTAATTCTGACTCTTTTCTCTCAAAATCGTGACGCTGCATTTAACCTAAAAACAGAATATACCACATTTCTTCCTCTACTTGCAAATTTCGTTGGCATATACCCAGCTTAAGAGCCAAAACACTTAAAGTGCTGATATTAAATTCATACATTACAAAAGAAACAAACACTAAAAGCAATCAAGCAATGGGACAAAGTTTCAGTTTGGAAAAATCATGCAAAAAGTGAGCACAACTGCTCAATTTGTGACATCGCAGATTGGCAAAGTTCTGTTAAAGAGTTTTAGGGTTGTCAAATGTTTTTATCTCTTTTTGGGTTGGATCCAGAGTCCAAATCAACCAGATATGTTTTATAATCTGTCCTTTTAAACGTAGAGTTGTTGTACTGACTTTGCAGAATGGCAACAGTGGTGGAAGCTTCCTGAGAGCTTGACATTTAGAAGGTTGTACTCTGATTTTGTCTCACCAGTCTGGTACTTTGTGCCAGTCGGTGAAGATCCCACCCGTGCTCTGAGCGCCACACTCGATCAGGTGACCTGCCAGACTGATGCACGAACACACACAGACGTGAAGAAAACACAGGAGCAACAAAAAACAAAATTTGATAAAATAAAAGGGCGGTTTTTACAGCTGGATTTTTCTGTTTTTAACTCTCTGTTTTACCTTCCAGCTGCCAGCAGGTCATAGTCGCTCTTCCCCCATCCAAACTGAGAAAAGAAAACGCCACAAAAGTCACAACCTGTTTCTTTTTTTTAGGTTAAGAGCTTAGCAGACGCAACACACACACACACACACACATACGGTTAAATCTACGTACAGAGTGCATGAGCGGGCCCAGAGCCACGGCGCTGTCCACACAGCGTCCAGTCACCACGATGTGAGCGCCGAGATCCAGACAGCGCCGGATTGGTTCAGCTCTGAACGCACAAAGAAAGAGACGAAGACGCATCCGAGTGACAACACATCGATAAAAATATTCATTATAGTCTGGGTTACAAAGAGAGTGTGTGTGTGTGTGTGTGTGTGTGTACCCGAGGTAGGCGTTCATGCTGTGGAGAGTTTTCGGTAACGCCTGTCTGCTGCCGTCGTCCGCCATCTTTACTTCAGACAGACTGCTCCTCTGAGAAAAACAAGGAGAGAGAAGACAGGAGGTGACAAGGCGACAGGTGCCATGATGATGTCATACTTATATGATGTCATACTACAGAGCAGTGGTTCCCAACCTTTTTTGGCTGTGACCCCATTTTGGCATCACAAATGTCTGGGGACCCCAAAGATCCTTTTTTTTTCCCTCTAAAATTAGTTTAATATTCTGTTTTTACACTTTGTTGTCAATACAGAGTTAGTGAGAATTAGTGCAAAAAGTGACAATTTTATTTTTAACTAATCTGTGTTAAGACTTTATTCTAAGTGAACTTTCAGATTTAAAAAAAAAACAATAATTCATTTATCCCAAGGGGCCAATTAACGGCACATATAGTAGAAAACAATGTAACAAATCGTAGACAAAGATAAGAAACAAACAGCACAAAGTTCAGAATTACACGGTAAATTTCGTCTTAATTAGTAAATGTCAAAATACTGAATACAGGAAATAAAAATAGAAAATAGGTTGTTTGGATACTAAAATACTAAAAAAACTATATGTAGTAACACAATAGCACAGCATATAGAACACAGTTTTTCAGTGTGTCCTGTTTTAATTGTAAAAAGAATAATAATTTTTTGAGAAAATGTCTTTTTTAGGATGCATTTTTAACAGTTACTACAAATTCAAGGGGACCCCATTTGGATAACAGGCGACCCCATGTAGGGCCACGACCCCCAGGTTGAGTAACACTGCTATAGAGGTCTTACATGAGACATGAGGTCATCGCCCGTCACCACCGCCACTTTGAGGTCAAGACCAGCTTTTTTTATGACCTCCTGGATGGCTTCGGCGCACGCCAGAGGGTTCACGCCTCCTGCGTTACTGACCACGCGGATACCTGAGGGATCAGAGTTAAGAATCCAAAAGTTTTTGGTTTTTTTAAATGGTTGTGGTTTGTTGTTTACTCACCTTTTTTGTGGATGTCGTTGATGAACGGGGCGAGAGCCACTTGGACAAAGTCTGGAGTGTAACCCAGATTCTGCAGGGACAAAAACACAACAATCATCATCATCATGCTGTAGGTTCATGTGGAGACACAACACTGCCCCCTGCTGGCCAAAAACAGACACTACAAACAAAAACACAGGAGCAGAGAGTCTTGTTTGGACAGGCCGGTGACTCACAGGCATCTTGGTTTTGGCGGCGGTGAGCAGAGACATGGTGATCTCACTGAGGTAGTCAAACACCAGGAAGTCCAGCTTCCCGCTGTAGATCAGCTGAGGCACTGAAAACACACACAGATAAAACAAACAGAATAGTGATGTTTACTTTTTGCTCATCAGTGGAGAGACATAACACACCAGAACAACACAGAGAAAGCTTCTTGTGCCGTGTCATCTCATTTTCAAAGGGCGTTTCTTCCATTTCAAACATGTCAACATGAATATTTTCATCAGTGCTGTTTTTTTCATGCTTCCATCTACAGAGTTTCCCAAAGGTCCCTCAAAAGAAGAATGTTTTCAAACCACAAAGCAAGTTTCCCACAAAATTCCAAAACACATTTTTCTGCTTCATTATTTCAAATAGAAGAAACTGGAAACAATACAACAGAACTCTCTCCTTCAGAACCGTAATTTGACTTCCCTAACGCTCCAGAATTCTCTGATTTTGCTTAGTTGCCCCCAAAAAATCCAAAACTCATTGTCTTTCCCCTCTCTATTCAGAAAATTCTGGATCTTTCTCCGCCTCTCATTGGATGGCCCAAAATTTCCAGAACACTCATCCTTTGTCTTGTTGTCCCAAAAAATTCCAGAACTCTCTGCCTAAGCTTTGTTGTTGCCAAAATCCGAAACTCTCTGCCTCTCCTTTTCTATTCCAATATTCCTAAAGACTTTGCTTTGTTTTCTCAAAAAACAAAACAAAGCAGGAACTTCTGCCTCTGCTTTGTATACACAAAAAATTCCAGAACTCATTGTCTCTTCTCCTTCTCAATTCAAAAGTTCTGGAAGTCTCTCTGCCTTTGCTCTGATGTCCCAAAAGATTCCAGAATCCTCTTCCTTTTCTTTTTCTATTAAAAAATTCCAAAGCTGTCTTTGCCTTTGGTGAAATGGCTCAAAATTCTGGAACTCTCCATTTTTTTGCATTAACGTCCGAAAGTTCTAAATCTCATTTCCACAGGACACAAAAACAATACAGCTCCCAGTCTTTTTGTCACTTAAATTTAAGAACTTTAATTTTCAAATGCTGTTTTTTTATTTCTTTAATTAAAAAAAAAAAAAAAATAGAATTATTCCTTTGATATCAATCATTGTTTTGACAATCAGTCATCTTACTTTCTATCACGTATTTCCCCTTCTTCTACCCTTTAACTGTCTTTAATTCTGCACCTACTTGTTCTTATTGACGCGGGGAAAAAAAGTACAGAATTAAAGACGGTTAAAAAAAAAAGTTCTAAAACTCTTTTCCACCGGACACAAAAACAAGACAGCTCCAAGTCTTTTTGTCACTTAAATTTAAGAACTTTCATTTTCAGATGCTGTTTTATAATGGATAATTATTATTATTATCATTATTATTATTTTTTTCTCTCTCTTTTTTTAAAATCTAAAATAATTCATTTCCTTTGTTATCAATCATTGTTTTGACAATTAGTCATCTATTTTTACATGAAGTATTTCACCCTCTTTTCCCCTTTAACTGTCTTTAATTCTGCACCTACTTGTTCTTATTGACTAGGGGGAAAAAGTACAGAATTAAAGACAGTTAAAAAAAAAAAAAAGATCTAAAACTCTTTCCCAATGGACACAAAAACAAGACAGTTCCAAGTCTTTTTGTCAGTTAAATTAAAGAACTTTCATTGTCAGATGCTGTTTTTTTTTTAAATTATTATTATTATTATATATAAATCTAAAGTTATTCCTTTCCTTTGATATCAATTATTGTTTTGACAATTAGTCATCTTATTTTACATCAAGTATTTCCCCTTCTTCTTCCATTTAACTGTCTTTAATTCTGCACCTACTTGTTCTTATTGACTAGGGGGAAAAAGTACAGAATTAAAGACAGTTACAAAAAAAAAAAGATCTTAAACTCTTTTCCACCGGACACAAAAACAAGACAGCTCCAAGTCTTTTGGTCACTTAAATTCAAGAATTTTCATTTTCAGATACTGTTTTAATATTATTATTATTATTATTATTATTATTATTATTATTATAAATCTATAATAATTCCTTTCCTTTGATATCAATCATCTTCTCCCCTTTAACTGTCTTTAATTCTGCACCTACATGTTCTTATTGACTGCATTATTCTATTTTGTTTAAAAGTATTTATTGTGATAGCCTTTTATTTATTTATTTAATTTGTTTCTGTTTTTATCTGTGGACTTTCCCTTTTTAAAAAAACTAAGATGCAGGCCAAGGTAAAAAAAAATTAAATTAAATTAAAAAAAAGTGGTAAAATTGTGTTATGTTATAGAAAACCCTTTGATATTTAATTACTCTTTCAGTCTGTATTATAGTAACAGCTCCAGTTTTTATTGTGTAAACAGTTAAATTCATGTTGTATTGGCTCAGTGTTGTACAAACTGTTCACATTAGGAACAAACAGTTCTCTCGTTTATAACTGAGTCTAAAAATAACAACAACACGTTACAAATGTCTGTCAACACCAAACGATGATTGAAACTCTCCTATGAAGAGTCAACAGTAGAGGAGGTGGTTAAAACTCAGGTAAACACCTGTGGAAGAGTCTGTTTGTAATGACGTCATCAGTTTACCTGAGGTGGCGGTGTCCCCCCAGAACCCGGAGGCGCAGCCGATCCGGACCGGTTCGGTTCTGGTGGAGCTGCTGTAAAACCTGGACCTGCTTCTGTTTTCAGTACAAAAGGAGCCACAGCTGGAAAACTGCAGCTTTAAAGGCGCATTCACGCAGTTTTTTGCACCTCTGGCGCGTGACAGCCTCGCGAGGACCGGCGGCGCGTGTCGCAGTAAACGCGTAAACGTGGACATCGTGAAATTGTTCGTTAATTAGACATAAAATCGAGAAAACAACAAGGAAAGACGGGTGGGTCTTTTCTGACAAGTTCAAGGTGCACTGGTCCGCAGATAAAAATAGTCCGAGTGGAAACACGTCGATGAAAGGTTCCGCCCGTCTCCGTTTCCTGATTGGTCCGTTTCGAAAACTGGATAATTTTTATTTTCAGGACAATAAACAAAAGCTTAATGTATTTTTTTTTGAAACAACAAAAGATACAAATTTACAAGAGTAAAGTCTTATATTTATGAGAAAAAAGGAATATCAAAAATGTACAAAAATAAATTCATACATTAAAATTATGAAGTCCTAAATTTAAGAATAAAGTCGTTGATTTATAAGAATCGAGACATAAATTTCTGTGAATATGAATGCAAATATAAAAGACTTTATTCTCTTAAATTTGTGACTTTATTCTCGTAATTTTATGACTTTTCTTCTCGACCGTATTCTTCCAAATTAATGAGATTCTCATTATTTTTTAAACACAGCCTTCATCCCTCATATTTTTTTTTTAAATAAGTTTGTAAAAATCTATGCTTTAGTCTTGTAACAAAGAATTTGCATAAAACATAATTTTTTTTATAATTTTACTGAAGTTCAAGGCTGACGTGCTCCTCCTTCTTCTGTATTCTTTTTAAAATATCAATACAAATAATACATATTATTATTATTATTATTATTATTATTATTATGTTTGTTGTTGTTGATATGTTTTACTTATGAGGACACATTTTTCTTCATTTGATTTGCTCAAAGAAAAATAAATGTCACGATTATAAAACGTAACGAAACTGAATTTGCATCAGTTTTTTCTACTAATGTTCATTTTGTTTTGTCGTTTGTGGGAAAATCTCGATAATACAGTAGAAAACCTACAAATATTTCTTGTCACAAAAAGAGAGGGCACAGTATTCAGAAAGTTTAAAAAGCTCCTTAAAGTTTTTCCTGACCTTTGCCTCCTCCTGAAACTCTCCAGACTTTGTTTTCCATTAAATATCGATTCACTGACGTAAGAACTGGACGCTCGCTCGGGTCAGAGCTGTTCTGCAGCTGCAGAGTAATTACACAAAGTATCTGTGCTTTGGTGCAGTGTTTGGTTTTGAATAGCATGTTAAAGAGAGTGTGTGTCCTCTGGATTTGTGTATGAGTGAGTGTGTGTGTTTGAGGTTGTGGTTTCTTATTTCTGGATCATTAAAACAGTAGCATTGAAGGATTCTGTGCACTAAGGTCCTGGAGACATGGAAGTGAATGACAGCGCTGAAATATTTATTTTAATGTTAAAAATCTGATCTAAACTTCTGACCCAATCCAGCAGAGGAACAAGAAAACTATAAAAGGGTTCAAAAAACATCTTCACCTGTCCAGGACTGGACTAAGACTCTTGTCTTTAGTTTAGTTTTGCAGAGACGATGATGAATTCTCCTGGAAACTTCTCTGAGGAAACCCCCTGGAACCCCTGTCCCTCCTCTTCGACTGGAATCAAGATCGTTTTTGTGGTGGAGGCTCTTAACTTTGTGGTATGTTGAGTTTCTATTTGTCTAATGAAGGTTTGATCATATAAGTTAACATGAATTTATCAGATCAAGTGATTTGTTTTTAAGCTCATCAGTGAAGGAGCGTTTCAAAATGAACATTTGAATCTGAAGTTGTTGAAAGTCTCAGTCAGGAGCAACATTTGGTTCCATTTATCATCTTTTATAAAATTTGTTCGCTCCAAATAATAATAATAGTCATAAATTTCAATTATATTTATTCATTCGTTTACGAGTTAATTTAATTATTTATGTTTTTATTTATTTATTCAATTATTTTTAAGGAGCTGAGCGCTTCAGTTATCATTTCAGGCTGTTTTATCCTTTTTATTACCTTATTTATTCACCACTATATTTCATTGTTGTTTTTATCCTCTATATTGTTCCTGTTTGCTTTTTTACTCCTCACCTCTGGTCCTCATGGTCTCATCATAGGGTCTTGCACTGCCTGGGTCCTCTTCTCTTTTGCTTTTTTTTTTTTTTTTTGATTGTTCATTTCAATGTTGTTCGCTATTTGATTCAGTGTTTGTTTGTTTGTTTGTTGATTTTGCTGTGGATCTCTGCTGTAAAGCACTTTGTGAACTGTTGTTTTTAAAGGTGCTCTATAAATAAAGTTATTATTATTATTATTATAAACAGAATCAGAGATACATTATTAATCATTAATTTAGTGTTGACAGATAATCATCTCACAGTACAGGAGTAGAAAAAGTAAAAAAGGGATAAAACAGAGAAGGGGGTTAAAATTTGCAATAAAATCAACAATAAAATACAATTAGCAACAAGATATGATACACTAAAAGAAAAAACTAAATTAAGTAAGCAATAAAATTACAGTAAGTAGCAAAAATTGGTATGTCTAAGCGCCTTTCAAAACACTCAGGGGGGTGACACTTACTTTACAAAGGGGTTAAAAGGTTAAAACAAGAAGCAAAGTAACAAAAAGATTAAAAATGAATGAGATTAGAGGGAGAAAGCAGCTTTGAACAGATGAGTTTTTAATTTTGATTTGAAGACAGTCACTGTTCCTGATGTTTCAGTGTTAGGGGAAAAAGAAAAAGTTCCATGTTTACTTCCAAAGTTTAAAAATAATAATAATAATAATAATAATAATAATAATAATAATAATAATAATAATAATAATAATAATAACAGTCCCTTTCTACCTTTTTGACCTTTGACCTCCAGTTTGGACTTCCAGTGAACGCCTGGACCGTTTGGTCGATCAGCTGTGGCTCTCGCTCCGTCCAAGCTCCAGAGGTAAAACCTGATCTTTAGGTTTAGTTTGGGTTCGCTTTGTTCAGCTGAGGTTAGCCTGGTGGAGTTAAAGTTAGCTTAGCAAAGATACGGTCCGTTCAGGTTTATTCAAGTTAGTTTATCTTAGTTTAAGTTGAGGTAGTTTAGCCTGGCTCTATTCGGTTGATTTACCTTGGCTCAGTATTGGTTAGCTTAGCTTAGCTTAGCTTAGTTTAGGCTAGAGTAGATCATTGACTGTATGTAGAATGGACAGCATGCTTCCGCCTGTCACCGTTCTACGATTTTGAAGCCAAAAAACCCCGTTTCTCTAGCCGCCATTGTGCAGCCAGAGTCTGAGCAGTAGAGAATTTCTGGTGGAGCCAAGTAAAAAAGAGAAATAAAAATATTTATTTCTTCTTCTTCAGAAGGTTTAGTCTCCTTTTGTCTCTTTCCCGAAGTTTCTTATATCCTCGATAAAAACTACTCACGAACGGCAGCTGTCAACTATCGTAAAACTAAACTTATATCGTGTTTTTTAACGTCCAATAACTAATGAGAAACTAACTTCTCAGAAAAAAAACACCTGAACACCATGCAGCCAAATGACATCATCATACTACCTTAGTGTAAGGATGAGAGAAACGTTTCTACG
This sequence comes from Thalassoma bifasciatum, assembly GCA_008086565.1. Classification (NCBI taxonomy): domain Eukaryota; kingdom Metazoa; phylum Chordata; class Actinopteri; order Labriformes; family Labridae; genus Thalassoma; species Thalassoma bifasciatum. Next base: position 17,402 of record RPOG01001460.1, on the reverse strand, counting down.
AGGTATCGTAATTTTTAAAAGTTTTCCCGGCTCATATCTGGAATACATGGGGAGGCGGGGCTTATGACCTATACTGCAGCCAGACACCAGGGGGCGGGGCTTATGACCTATACTGCAGCCAGACACCAGGGGGCGGGGCATCTGCTGGAGGCTTCAGTTTGAGCCTACAGCTTTAAAAAAATAAATAAATAAATAAATAGATAATAAACTGACTTTGTTATGGTCATTTCTGGTTGGTTTCAGCTTAGCTTAACTTTGCTAACTTTATTTTAAGCGAGTTTATCTTAGCGTCGCATAGCATAGTTCAATTGTGGTACGTCAAACTAAGTTTAGCTTAGCTTAGTTTAGATCAGAGTGGTCAAGGTAAGTTTTTGTTCATTCAGGCTACTTCATGTTATTTTAGCTAGGTTTAGGCTGGGTTACCTACAGTGAGTTTAATTTAACAAAGTTTGGGCTATTTTAAGTTCGTTTAGCTTAGCTCGTTCTTTGTACTTAGCTAAATTAAGGTTGGTTCTAGTAAGCCAAGATTTTGGTTTTAAGGTTAGTTATGGTTATTTGAGGTAAGCAAAGGTTAGCTTAGCTTAGTCTAGTTCAGATAGGTTTAATGAGTTTATAAAAGGTTAGTTTGTGTTAGATAAAATTGAGTTTATTTAACAAATGTAGCTTAGGTTAATTATAGTTAGTTATATTTTGATTATTTGAGGTTATTTCAGGTAAACTTGGTTGACTTGGTTATTTAAGGGTTGGTTTATGTTACTTTACTGTTATCTTAATTAAGATTAGTTTAGGTAGTTTTATGTGCAGGTAAATGTGTTTTTGAGTGAGTAAGTGGGTTTGTTTTGGGTCATGATGTTACTTAACTTTTCTTTTCCTTGTTGTAGGTTTTCACTCTGAACCTGGCGTTGCTGGAGTGTGTGTACATCTTGTTTTGTTTCCTCCGACCACTCAACTATTTCTTCCTCAACAGCACCTCTGTGTATTTGTTTAACCTCTTCATGTACGGTCTTTTGCTGGCAGGTAAACGCTCTTAACTCCGTCTCCTTCTTCCCTGAGTTTAGTGGTTTGAATTCTTCTTAAAGCTGGTTTCTGTTGGTCTGAATGTTTCTTTCCGCAGGTCGACCTCTGCTGCAGGCGTGTGTGTGTCTGGAAAGATACCTGGGAGTGGTTCATCCTGTCGTCTACCTGAGGTCAGAGAGGAATAAAATCACCTTTAAAAACAGTCAGATCAATCGTTTTAAATGTTGAAACTGTCTTTTTGGTGTCTCTCAGGCACAACTCTGTGAGGATCCGTCTCTTCACTCTCCCTCTGGTTTGGGGTTTGACTGCAGTTTTTTGCGTTTGTATGGTCCAGAGGTTTGTCTACGCTTTTCTCACCCTCTTCCTGCTGCTGCTGATCTTTCAGGGTTTCTGCTGCGTCAGGATCTTACAGGTCAGGAAAACCCAAAGAAGCTTCATAACCCAAACATTTACTGTAATAAAAAACAAAAGTAATAAATAGAAAACAAATTCCTACCAGGTAAAAAAAAAACCATAAAGACAAGAGTCAAAAAATGCACATATAAAGTCAAAATTTCATCTTTTTTCTCATAAATTCAATCCTTCAAATCTCTGAATTTTGACTTTGAAATATCCAAAGTTTGACTTCTCCATCCTTTTGGATTTTAGCCCAAAGTTGTCTTTTTTATCTCAATATTTTGACCTTAATCACATATTTTGTCTTTTATGCTGACTTTTTCTCTCATAATTTTAATTTTTATTCTTATTACTTTGCTTTTTATCCCTGAATGTTGGTTTTTGACTCAAAATTTAAACCTGTTATATCAATATGTAGACTTTTTTTTCTCTGGATTTTGATTAATTATCGCAAAATTGTGATTTGTTATCTCGTAATTTTGACTTCAATATTTCAAAATGCTGTCGTAATTATCTCAAAATATTGAGTTCATCATGCCAAACTTTTTCTCATAACTTTGACCTTTGTTAAAATTAGGCTTTTTTTTGTTGTAACATTGACTGTTCATTTATTCATTTCGTCTTTTATGACAAAATTTTGACTTTTGACTTTTAATCTACAAGTTTGACTTTATATCTCATAACTTTTTATTTTTTAGCTCAAAATTGAGACTTTCTAAAAAAAATATTTTTACAGTTTATCTCCAAAGTTTGACTTCTTATCCCATAACATTTTAGTTTTTAGCTCAAAAGACTTTTTAATTTTTCATCTCCAAATTTGACTTTATATCTCATAAATTTTTACTTTTAAGCTAAAAAACTTTGACTTTTTTTTAAATCATTTTTAGTTTATCTACAAATTTGACTTTTTATCCCATAACTTTATTTTTTAGCTCAAAGATTTGACTGTTTTTCGTTTAATCATTTTTGCTGTTTATCTCCAAATCTAACTTTTTATCCCATAACTTTTTCTTTTTTAGCTAAAATTTTTGACTGTTTTTTTTTTTTAATAACGTTTTCTTTTTTAGCTAAAATATTTGGTCTGTTTTTTTAAAATAACTTTTTCTTTTTTAGCTAAAAAAATTGGACTGTTTTTTTAAAATAACTTTTTCTTTTTTAGCTAAAAAATTTGGACTGTTTTTTTAAAATAACTTTTTCTTTTTTTTTAGCTAAAAAAATTTGACTGTTTTTTTAAAATAATTGTTATTGTTTATCTTCAAGTGTGACTTTACACTCATTACTTTTTACTTCATAGCTCAAAATTCTGACTGTTTTTAAGAATTTCTAATGTTCATCTCCAAATTTGACTTTATATCTCACAACCTTTTATTTTTAGCTCTAAAGTTTGACTTTTAGCTCAAAATTTTGACGTTGTATCGACCAAGAAAAATTCCTAATACTGGTCACAACCATAAAGAAAAGAGGGGAACTGCTGTATATGTTTGTCTGTGAAAGTGCATTTCCACTTCAGCATTTTCTGTCTGAGAGTGCAGCACAAACAGTCGGAGCAAACCTGGACATTTTGGGGAATTTTTAAAAAATCCCTGCAAACGTTATTTTACCACCAGAAATGAGGTCATGTCCATTAAAAAGAGGTCGTCACCCTGTTAATAACTCACCTCCAGGTCCTGCGTCAGCCCGCTTTAGGCGACGGGAGCCCAGCACCAGACGATCCCACCAAGAGGAAAGCTTTCATCACGGTTCTGGTTCTACAGGTCCATCCACTGATCTATGACTCTGCTTCAGAATTTCCAAAGTTCACCCTGGAAGCGTCTCTTCAGGTGTGTTGTCTTACAGGTAATGATGGTGTGGAACTATCTGCCCACGGTGCTGACGGTGCCGCTGCAAGGTCAAATATCCGCCCACGCCTACAAGTGTCAGCTGATGCCTGCCTCGCTGTCTTTCGCCGTCTTCGGCAGCTTCATCCAACCCCTTATGTACCTGATGAGAAAAGGTGCTTTAACCTGCTGGAACAGGTGCGAACCATGATACTTTTAGACATAGACATTTTTTAGATCCTACAGTGTCAAATGTAAATTTTTCAACTGGTCTTCAGACTATAATTAGGCGTTTACTCACAAGAAAGGAAACAATGAAGCTTTTTCTGTCTTGTCAGGCTATGTTGTCAGTAACAGCATGTTCTTTGAAGATATATTGCATCAAAAGAATAATGTGAGTGGTTTTGCATCATGCAAACAACCTGCAGATTTCCCGCCCACGCTGACAAAAGCCAAACCATCGATCATTATCGAGACACCTGTGGAGAACAGACCAGTTAGTGCTGCACGCAGAAAGGAAATTTTGAAGGTGGGTCTGTTTTATACTTTTTCAACAATTTCCAGTTTTAAACATGATTAACAGTCGAGACTTACGGTGAAGTTGGACAGAAACATTTTGGACTTGAAAAGTGCACTTTAAATATGCAGAAATCAAAAAGTGAACAGTCAACTTTATGGTGCGTTTTGAGGAAGACGAACAAGGGAGACCATACAGAAACATTTAGGGGTCATTTAGGAAGAACCCTTGTTGATAATGATATTAAAGGGAACCCCGACTGTAAAGACTAACAGACATGAATATGCTTAAATGTTTGTCTCAAACTAGAATTTGTTGTTAAAAGACATAACCAATTGGTTTGTCTTTTAAAAAATACAGTTTAAAACAGTTTCTATCCTTCGGGCGTAGCCATTGTTTTACTGAAGCAATGCATTCTGGGTTGATGATGTAGATTGGTTGCTTGGTGCCGAGCATCTGGATTTGGCCGTTTACTCACTACTAGTCGCCGTAAGTCACGATGTTTCAGGAGGGAAAAAAACATAATAATGCCACATGTGGCTGCTTTTGGGTGCACTTTTCAGTCCAAAGGAAACAAGGAGACTGATGTTAGTCTGCACAGCTTCCCAAAAGACAAGAAAAGAAGGAAGTTGTGGGAAATCTCTTGTGGGCGTAAACAACTTCCCATGGAGCCGCGGCTATGTTCTGGCCACTTCTCCCCAGAAGCATTTGCTGCATTTAGCCGGCCCATGCTGATGAAAGAGCTGACAGGTGTGGGTCATTATAAACGGAGACTAAAGCCAAATGCTGTGCCGACTATTTTCCAACACAAACCCACAAAACTTCCTCTGGAAACCACTGAAGTCCGCTCCAGGACTTATATGATCCTGTATGAGATCCAGCCCGGTGCAACCATATGACATCACTACCCAGACGTTAATGCGGCGTAAACAACAATGGCGGCCTACAGGTGACAATATTTTTTCAAATTTTATACAAACTAAGATAATTTGAGAGATTTTATTATGGTTCTTATGTAGCTGGTAAAAACACTGATCATGTAGGAAAATGACGTTCTGGTAGCCAGGGTTCCTTTTAAAGCTGTTGGAAAAAAAAAAAGGAAATGATGGCTGAAAACAGCTAGTAGTGTGCTTATGTAGAACAGTTGCAAACAAATGTTAATAAACGTAATATCAGACTTTAACAATGTTCACGTTTTGTTTTTAAATCCTAACTGACCTTAATGGAAGTGTTTCTGTGTCATACACATTGTTGGACTTTTCTATGAAGATGTTATTTTTTTTCTTTTTGTAATACCGGGCTGCTATTTTGGTCCATACATTCTACCTTTTAAAAAAATATTGAATCTTGATATGCAGACGACACCCTGCTTTATCTGCAAAATAAGAAGACTGACGCCAATGATGTGTGTCACAACAATCTTGGCTTTTCATTCTCAACTTTATGCGTCTTATCCAGTCTGCAAACCTACACCCTAAACCAGTGGTTCCTAACCTTTTCCAATTCAGGGCCCGCTTTTAAGTCTCAAAAATGTTCGCAACCCACATCTGACCCTACAAGTACTAATGCTGTATAATGCTATATAAAACTTGATAACCATTTGCCCACAATGTAACACCTGGTTAAAGTTTGGGATAGTGATTAGATTTTTGGGTTGTACAACATTTGTTTTATTGCATTTTTTTAGTTACATTTCAGACCTGAAATTTGGGGTCATGTTACATATTGGGCTTTAAAATGCCTTCTTGAAGGACTTTTCTTATATACACATGTTTGAACATGTTAAGTATCATCTGAGTTTTAGCATTTTAAACATTATTCTATTTATTTGCATCTTTGTATAATTACCCTTCATTAAATTTCAGACTATCTTGGAAATGATTTGGCGGCCCACTTGCAATACCTCCGCGGCCCACCAGGGGGCCATGGCCCATAGGTTGGGAAACACTGCCTTAAACTAAAGGCTGCTTAATAATTCACAGAATTTGTCTTTGTATCCTCTTCACAGGTTTTCAGTCGTTCATAATGGAGGCCAACTCTTCCAACGTCTCCTCCACGTACAACAACCCATGCACCACCCACACTGTTCTCATCATCACCTTCTCTCTCTCCATCTCCACCACTGTTTTGCTCCTATTACCGCTCTACACCCTCGTCCTCTGGAAAGGTTTCCATCGATTGAGGCGACGGCGCTCAACCAAAGAAACAACTAGCCACTCTGACGTCTTCACCTACTGCATCGTCTTCCTGGAGGTTATCGCTTTTTTAGGAATCCTTCTGGTCTTTTGTGATTTCAGTGGAAACGATTACACGAAGATTTTAGTTGCATCCTGCTTTGCAAGTTCTGGTTACTTGGGACAATCCTTCATCCATTGCCTGACTTGCGTGGAGCGTTATCTTGCCGTTTGTCAGCCCGTCATGTACAGAGCGCTGGGAAATTCAGGCAGGGTGACTGTCAGAAACATCAGCATTGGTTGTGTTTTGCTGCTGTGCTTCGTTGCAGGGGTTATCCATATGTTTTTCATTGAATTTCCCTTTATTGTGTTTTTTGCTCCTTTCTTGGTGGTAGCACTTATTGTCTGTTTCTGCAGCTTGTCTGTTCTGCGTGCTCTGGTTCGCCTCGGCCTGGGGAAAGTGGGCGGGAGCCAGGGGCAGATTGACCCGTCGAAGCGCAAGGCTCTGCATACCGTCATGGCCATTATGGCTACGCTGCTCCTCAGGCTGTGTGGGCTGGGGTATTCCACGTTAGCACCCCCTGACTGTTTTACTCTAATGTCTACAGTGTGGTTGTGTATCCCGAGCAGCTTTGTTTTACCTGTGTTGTTTCTACTCAGAGCGAAAATGTTTGTTTGTTGTCGCAGCAACTTCACCTGAATGAAAGTCTCAGGGTTATTGTTGAGGTTAGATCTTTTTGTCAGTGGTTCCCGATAGGGCTGAACAATTTTAGAAAAAGATCTAATTGCGATTTTTCTGGCAGATACAGCGATTTCAATTGGATTCACGATTTTCTGTAAATCAAACTGAAGTGAAGTTTTCACAATGTACAGTAACATTTACAAACTTGACAGAAAAAATTACATCAAACCATTGAAACATCAAATGCTTTACTCTAATGTGAGGATGAAAATGAAAAATGAAGATAAGAACTGTTTCAAACTTTTAAATGAAAGGTCAATATTTTAATATAAAAAGTGAAAATTTTGAGAATAAGAATAAAGAAGAATCACCAGTCCATTAAATAACTGAAGCATTAGCATCAGATTCTACATTACAAAAATATTTGAAGAAAAAATGAATAAAAATGGAAAGAAAAAAAAACACTTAAAATAGCACAACGTAGAATAAGAATTAGCTTTCAAAATTACAAGAGATACTGATAACAATCTTCTTTTCCAAATACAATAGCGTCTATGTTTTCTTGGGTTAATTGAGGAAACATTTGGTTCATCCAGTTATTGACGTGTTCTCACTGGTGAAGCAATGTCTCTGTTAGACAGAAATTATCCGGGGACAGCTCCGGGTAAATTTGAGTGTCATAGTTATGATTAAACTTCAGCAGAATTCAAGCTCAAAGGTAGAACATAAGAGGCAGAACAGGAGGTGTATGAGGACTGACCCCTGAGGGACGCCACGGCTTGCACTGGAAAGAGAAATCATCTTGTGAAGTTAAATTCAACAATCGAGGACAAACACCTGCCCCAGCTACCTGTAAGTGCACCATCATTTATAATAGGCTCAGTGACTTCATTTGCACTGATTTTAACGAGCTACTCTCCGTTTGTGGATTAATATTCTCCTTCCTGCCGATGAACAAGCCTCATTGCAAAAGACGCTTCCAACAGCAGCTACGACAGTGATAGTGTCAAGTTCTGCTGAGAGCTCTCTGGGGTCAGTACCAGCAACCGTCATCTGCATAAACTGACAATTTGTCAAACTTCACCAGGTGTTCACTGGCAGCTTTTTGAAATGCAAAATACTCCAGTTATGTGTATTTTTCCACCCAACCCTGACACACCTGACTGGACTTCGTGTGCCCTGGTACACGACACTTAAGCTGATGAGGAGAAAAGGGACAGAGGTTTTCAACTGATGGGACGGAAACAGAGGCTTATTCTTTATGAGGTAAGTCTTTCTGAATTAGCTTTATGTTATAGAAACTAAAAAGGTTAAGGGTGTAATTAGTTAGGGAACATGTTTGCTCTGTGGGAATCAGATACTGTATTTTCATGAACAAATAATGTCTTGTTCATAAATTTTTTCTAGGCCCCGACGTCCATCAAAAATGTGTTCAGAGAAAAGTACCAAACATTCGATCTGATAATCAAACGCCAGGAATACACCACATGTATTTTCCCACATTTTAATGTTTTATTAAGAAAATAGCCTCCTGACTACCAGTAGTTGCAATGTGTCCTCTGTGGAGGACATCGACCTTTTTGAGTCTGGGACCCCAAGATATAAAAAATTAACACAGACTAATTAAAACCTTGACAAAACAGTGGGGATTAAAACAGCCAACGTTTCATTTTGAGTGTTCATGTTGCCGAACGAGTCAACATTTTTGCGTGAGTATTTTTTGGTTCACATAAATCTGGCGCCGTCAAGCATTCGCAAGTCAAAAAAATATATGCAAGTAAGAAGATTTGCTTGTAATACAAGACACTTTTTTCTTACTTCATTTTTAAAAGTTGTTTCAAGCAATTCTGACCTGATTTTTGTCTTTAAATGACTTAAAATAAGACATGTTTCTTGACTGGTCAGTTGAGTGTGGCTCATATTAAGAATAAAAAGATACTTTTTTATTGAAAATAGGACACAAACGCTTGATTAGATTTCAGTTTCTGCAGTGCAAAATACATGAACAATCGCTCATTGAACTCATTCAGGCACAACACGACCGTTCAGTCAAACTTAGCTGATACAACTTATTTCTGAAAAATAATGAAGCAAAAAACAACTCGAACAACTCTGCCTGAAATTTTCTTGTATGACATTAGTTAAATTTTTCTAAAATGATTTGCCAACCCCCAAAAATCATCTCGCGACCCCCATTGGGGTCAGGATCCCAAGGTTGAGAACGACTGCGTTAGACAACATTGATCACCAGTAGATTATAAAAAGAAAACCAGACCTCCCTCTCAGTTTCTGTCTTTTCTTTGACTGATTTTCTTTCCCTCCACAGACCATGTCCATCGACTTCTCATCCCGCCCTAACTCCACCCTCCCTCCTCACCCCCCGTCCAACTCTTCCCTCTTGTCTTTTTACGGCGAATGCGCACACCACATTCCCAGCGTTGTCTTGTACTCCGTCTACACCTTCATCAACATCTTCCTCCTCCTCCCTCTGTACTTATTCGTCATCTATACCGGCTACCAGCGAGAGAGGCGGCAGAAAACTGCCTCCAGGCACTCTGACGTCCTGACCTACCACATCGTTGTTGTTGAGGTATTTGGCGTCCTGGGATCGTTCTTGTTTCATGTGGGGATCCACGTTAACAGTCAGACTCTTTCTGTGTTGGGAGTTTTGGTACCAAGCGTTATTTTCCCCGGACAGACTCTGTTCCACTGTTTGACCTGCTTGGAGCGCTACCTGGCTGTGCTCCACCCCATCGTCTACAGGCGTCTGCAGGAGACGAGCGGCGTCAGGGTCAGGAACGTTAGCGTCGGCTGCGTTTGGCTGCTATGCTTCGGGTGGGTGGGGCTAACGCAGGTGTACATGCCCATGGTTCCTGTCACTCCTCTGCTCTGTTTGTTTTCACTCTCCATCGTTTTCATCTCATTCTGTAGCCTTTCTGTTCTCTTCGCTCTAACGCATCCAGGACCGAAGGATGTGGGCGGGGACAAGGAGCGGGTCGCCCAAACCAAGCGGCGAGCGTTCTGTATCATGATGTCTATAACCTGGGTTTTGCTTTTGAGGTTCGTGGGGATTCTGGGAACCTTTGGCTTGTATTATTTAGTTGCTATCCCACCGGTAATTTTATGCATGTTGATGGATCTCGGAGTCTTGCTGACTATTCCGAGCAGCCTGATTCTGCCTGTGCTGTTTTTACGTAAGACAGGGAAACTGACAAAAAGTGGGCACAGGAACATGTGACGACCATTGACTGTATATAGAATGAACAGCGTGGCTCCGCCTGGCAACGTTCTACGATTTTGAAGCCAAAAAACCCCGTTTCTCTAGCCGCCATTGTGCAGCCAGAGTCTGCACAGTAGAGAATTTCCGGTGAAGCAGAGTAAAAAAGAGAGTGAAGAATCTGAAACTGGCAACCAATTTAGATTTTCGCGCTCATCTCAAAGTAAAAGAAACTGTCGAAAAAACTGGCCCCAAAAACTCATTGGTCGGGACACTCGTAAGTCAAGGTACAACCATTTATAAAAACACACTTGGTTACAGTGTGGTTGTTTTTTATCTTTAATTTTGTCAATGTAATTTGTGATTACTCATATTTATATGAGGGTTTGAAAAAAGAAATATAAGTTGATTGTAACTGAAGTTTTATATTTTAAGAGTTGTGTGCATTATATGAGGATTTCTATCTTTCATTGAGTGATGACAAATGATTATAAATATTGTCCCATTTGTTCTTCTTTTTGGGTCTTTTTAGGTGATACTTGTGATGTTTATGTTGGTCTATAACTGTTTTTTTTCATATTTAGGTTTCTTTGTATAATAACCCAGTTGTAATAAATTCAAATATGAACTTCTGAAGCTGCTTGATGCTGTTTCTGAGACAGAAAATATGTCTGACTGAAAGAACTTCGGGTCAATAAACTTGTCTGTCTTTTGACATTTTGCTGTCTCACTGTTCCTGCTCTCTCTGAGAGTTAGTGGTGTGATAGTCCCGTAAAACACAGGAACTTACCGCAACTCATGCTGTGTGAGGAACATGCAAATCATCCGCCACTAGGGGTTTGGATATTTCAGTCTGTGCTCTTTAAAAAAACAACATCCAGGTCAAGGTTGATGGGACCAATGGGCTGTGAGAGCCAACACATTATTAGTGGACACAACCTTTCCCCAAAGTTTGGTTCAAGGTTGTTGGAGATTTGTTACCAGAATCTAAACCTCGAAGAAGCAACAGTGAATTTAGGGTATTGACGTGTCCGACCCGTCATTTGCATGGTCACTCGCCGCCACTACCTTTGTGTTTTCCCCTTGAATACACAACGCCACTTCTGTTTTGCATTTGTCCCCAACTCTGAACTGAACCACAGTTTACACTGATGAAGATTAACCTCAGGGTTATTTTCAGCCTGGTGCAGACAAATTAAATCAAACAAAAATGCAACCAATCAGATAAAAGAGCAGAAATTTGAAGCATTTCCAGAGTTTTGGTTTAATCCAGTACAGTTTATACATCTGTTTAATCCATACCTGCAAATTTAAGAATAATAAAAATAAGGAATTAGTTTTTAACAGCACATTCTCAGGTACCTTCTAGCCAAAGGAACATAGGAAAAAAAACTTTTGACTCATTATGGTCTAATTTTTCACTGCCATGTAAAGTCCTGTACCTCTATGACTTCAGGCAAATTTCAAAGGATTTTCTAAGCTCAAATATTGGGTGTAAATCCATCAATCAAGACTTTCTCAAAGCGGTGAGAAACATAGAATTTCTTGTTTTTGACAGAATTTAACCAGAGAAAACTATTTATTTTTCACAGATTTTTATTTATTTATTTTTTAATTTATTTATTTATTTTTCAGAAAATGAAATGGTAACATGATTTAGTATCTAAACACATCTTTTTGACTGTGAGGGAGTGGAAGAGTACACAACTTTTTCAATGCTAGACACGAGTATAGAGGAGTGATTCCCAACCTGTGGACCGTGGCCCTGTGGTGGGCCGTGAAGGTACCGTAAGTGGGCTGCCAAATCATTTCCAAATAAGTATCATTTTTGAAGGGGGGTAGTTTATGAAGGTAAAAATATTCAGAACAATGTTGAAAATGTCAAAACACAGTTACTTATTTAAGTATATTATTCAATTTAACAAATTCATACATTAAAAAGTGCTTTAAGAAGGCATGTTCTAGCCCAATATGTACAATGACCCTAAATGTAATAAAAGAAAATGTTATAAAACCCAAAATGTAATAACTTGTCAAAAATGAATCAAAAGGGCTGAGCCCAAAATGTGATGGAAAATAAAAAAGTAAAAAAAAACCTGAATGTAATAACTGACCCAAAATATAAGAACTTGTTACAAAAAGTTAGAATATTTTGATATCAGCATCTGTTATTACATTTTGGGTTTCATGACATTTTTAATAACATTTCAGGCTCAGCGCTTTTGTTACATTATCAACCAGTAACTAATTTTTTTGTTGTTGTTTTACATTGTTTTTATGACATTCCAGGTCTTTGATACAAATGGGGCTCAAATAAGGTGTTACATAGCCTCCATATGTGAAAGGTGGGGAAGGTAAAGGTAGGAGGAAGGAAAGGTAAAAGTGGGCCCTGAGTCGGAAAGAGTACGTAGAGCTGGGTTTTAATTTGTGCATTTTTAAGAACAAACACTGCATAGTTGTAGTTAATTTATAAAGTTGTCATTCATTTTAGTTTGGGGTTTTCACGTTGAAGCAATTTGTGAAACAACTGCATTGTTGTACAGTACAGAACAAACAGTTCAATGTTGTTCTGATATATTTGTTAAACTTTATGCATTGAGATTTTTTTTTATTGACCAAATTAACATTTATTACCACATAAACACACGCAAAACTACAGAAAATTGGGACTGTTGGGTACAGATACCAATTTCTCTGTACCAGGCGTCTGTACCATATTGGTTCAATTGTGAAAGTTACCCATCCCAGAGAAATGGGAGTGTTGGTCGGTATGGTTTCATCATTACAAATCATTCTTTATCTAGAAAATAAAGTAATTGAATTCTCACTGATTTGAACATTTGTGGCTTATGATGCTCAAATTTTCAGCCTGATTCAGTTTTGCGTCTACAACACGGCAGAGTTTCTGTTCGATGTAGGAACAGCAGCGGTAAAACCAGACTGCCGGGCAGAGAGAACCAGACAGCGGACGTCAACACGGCGCATCCGACATCTCTCTGCAGTAACGACGAGGCCTCGAGGGCGTCACAGGCCAGCATCCCTCCAAAGCACAAAAACAGAACTCCAGTTATGATGAGGATGGTGTGGAAAGCCTTTCGCTTCATCTGATCCATCTGTTTCTTACCGGCCTCTCCCGGACCGGGGCGCCTGAGAACGTAGAGAACCGAGAGGCTGCAGAAACACACCACGGCTAGAGAAGAACCCATGAAGCAGAAATACAGAATCATGTTCACTTCAGTGCTGGTTAGTGCTAATAAAAGTGCCCCCGACAAGCAAAGCAACCAAACACATCCAATGCTGATGTTTCTGATGCGGACGCCGCCGTCATTCTTGAATCGCAGGTAGAGAACTGGATGGACAACAGCAAGGTAGCGCTCCACACAGGTGAGGGTGTGAAAGGTCATCTTGGTGCACCAGGTGCTGGAGAAAACTTCATAGCCGTATCTCATTACATCGTCCAGATCGGTGAATAAACCAATGCAGAAAACGACCGACGCCACGACGAGGATCAGCTCCATGGTCATCATGTGGTAGGTGAAGATGTCGGAGTGGCTGGTTGTCGCTGCCGCATTGGAGCGCCGACGCTTCCATCGCTTGCACCCAACGAAGAAAACGAGGGCGGAGAGCGGGAGGAGGAGGAGGATGTTGGTGACGTAGAAGGCTGTGAGGATGGTGATGTCCAAGTTGCTCCATGTGCACTGCTGCGCTGGGGCGGAGTCGTTGGACGAAAAGTCATCAATAAAGGTGGAATTCACTGACAACTCCATGGTGAGAAGATCTGGAAGGAGGGTAAGAGGACACAGAGAGGAGAGAACAGATCAGGGGTCTCAAACTTCTTAACATAATGTTTCATTGGACCACCTTTAGCTTTGATTACATTCACTGTGGCATTTTTTAATAAGCTCCCGCAATGTCACAAGATTTATTTCCATCCAGTGTTGCATTAATTTTTCACCAAGATCTTGAGTCTGACTACTGCTCAAAGTCTTTTCCAGAACATCCCAAAGATTCTCAATGGGGTTGATCCATATGTGAATAAGATATCTCATGCTCCCTGAACCACTCGTACACTATTTGAGCCCCATGAATCCTGGTATTGTCATCTTGGAATATGAAAAAATCCATTGATGGAATAACCTGGTCATTCAGTATATTCAGGTAGTCAGCTGACCTCATTCTTTGGAAACATAATGTTGCTGAACCTGAGCAACTGCAGCAACCCCAGATCATAACACTGCCCCCACAGGCTTGTACAGTAGGCACTAGGCATGACGGATGCATCACTTCACCTGCCTCTCTTCTTACCCTGATGCGCCCATCACTCTGGAACAGGGTAAATCTGGACTCATCAGACCACATGACCTTCTTCCATTCCTCCAGAGTCCAATCTTTATGCTCCCTGACAAACTGAAGCTTTTTTTTCTAGTTAGCCTCACTGATTAGTGGTTTTCTTAAAGCTACACAGCTGTTCAATCCCAATCCCTTGAGTTCCCTTTGCATCGTGTGTGTGGAAATGCTCTTAATTTCACGATTAAACATACTCCTGAGTTCTACTGTTGCCTACCATCCTTCCAGTTTTAATAATGTGTTTAACAGTTCTTAATTTTAGTAGTTTCTGCATCAACCTCCTTACATCTTTTCTCTGCTTGATGCCGATGATTTGACCCTTCTTGAACAGACTAACATCTTTTCCACAACCACAGGATGTGTCTTTCTCCATGGTTGTTAAATAATTGAGAAGTTAGCGTCAGACGAAACCCTCAGTGTGACTTGAAGATGGACACCACTAAGTCTGGACCTTTTCTTTGATTTGCCTCCTAAGAAGTTACCCTGCCTTCCCTACTTTCTGCTCTTTCCACTTTCCTATCCTCTACGAACAAATGCGGAAGGATCCAAACTTAGTGCAACAATAAATGAACTCTATATCATAGAGTTGTATCAATATATAAATGTTATTTCAGGAACTGATGGTCCATTTGTCCACTTACCAAACTCAATTCAATAATAATAAGTGTTTATTAGTGATAAAGATAGACAATTTTAGATCAAAGAACCAACTTTTGAAACAAAAAATACTATATTGGTTTAATAAATATTTCTAAACACTAACCTCAGAAGTTTCCCGTCCTCGTCCTTTGCCTCTGAACTTGCAGACTGACTGCTGTTCAGTGCCACCTGATCCTCTCAGACAACATGAACTCATGCATGTTATCAGCGTGAATATTTATGTACTATTCAATGTCTTTGTGTACACAAGCAACACAGGTGAGAGAAAGTCTTTGCTGAGTTTTGCATTTTATTAATAGAGTGTAGCAGCAGGCAAATGTACCTTTCTATGGATGACACATCAGAGGTGAGACAGCACAAATTCTCCATTCTCTTTCATCCTATTATACGTGTGGTGAATAAGAAGAAACACACATTATTCTTTTCGGTTAATAGAGTCTTATTTATTAAATCTGAGTATTTACATGTGTTCAGATGGAGTACATTAAAGTCATATGTACTAAAAAATGTTGAAAACTGCAGTTCCTGAAGTGTCCACTTGAGGCTGATAGCAGAAGCATCAAAAACCACATACACAATAATCATGTTAAACAGCCTGGTTCATTGTTTTTTTCTCTCTCTTTCTTTTTAAAGCCCTCTACTTTCTTAAAACTTTGTATATGACTAAGCCTCGTCAGTAATTGTGTTTGTGGACTTTGTGGACAGGATTTCAAGATGAGGAAAGTCTCCAGTTTTGGGGCTACAGTGTTCCAGTTCTGCTTTTTACCGATGGTGTAGTTCTGCAGGTTTTTTGGAGCAGTTGGCAGCCGGGATGAAAAAGCACTTCAAAGTCTGAGACTATGTTTTTCTGCTGGAAAATGGAAGCTTAAGAGTC
This sequence comes from Thalassoma bifasciatum, assembly GCA_008086565.1. Lineage (NCBI taxonomy): Eukaryota > Metazoa > Chordata > Actinopteri > Labriformes > Labridae > Thalassoma > Thalassoma bifasciatum. The sequence continues at coordinate 1,701 of RPOG01001460.1, read as the reverse complement.
TTTGCCCATTGTGAAGGTGTTCAAATTGTAAAGCTTGGGTTTCTTTTCCTGCGCTACCTAAGAAGGGGGATACTGTTGTTAGTTCAAGTCTAACTCCAGAAAAGCTAAAAAATTCTCTAAGACTGTACAAATTACAAACAACATCCAAATCAATGAAGTAGCTACGGGGTTTTAGTGCCTTTTTTAACCCAAAAGCACCAAACTACAATGAACAAAATTCGGAAATAAACCAAAATTCACTTCCTAAAGATGAATCTGTTCTCAGCAATGAAAGTCCAGTTCAAAGAGTCCATCCATCCATTTTCTTAACCGTCTATCCTGTGTCACGACCTGGCTCAAAAGACCATGACAAAGGGAGACAAACACCATGTATTTAAACAAGGTGAAGCCAAATCAAACCAAATCAGATCAAATCAGAACTCAAACTGAAGTACTGACTGCATGAAATGTGCGAGATCAGTAGAATCAGTGGTGTGTATGTGTGGAAAGTGTGTGTGTGAGTGTTGAGGAGTGTAAACCAAGCAAAAGGTTAACCTAAGAAAACATGATTAAACAAAACCAAAATGCAATGTACCTGTTGGGAGGGAAGCCAAGAGAGAGAGTGTTAGTCAAAGCCAGAACTTAAATAACTTCAGCACACTGAGCCCAGGTGTGCTGAATCACTCCAATTGACGAAGGCATGTTAACCACTCCCCCAAGATGACATCACTGACCTGCTAGGACGTCACACCTGCTATTCAGGGTCGCGGGTGGCTGGAGCCTATCCCAGCTGTCATTGGGCGAGAGGCGGGGTTCACCCTGGATTGGTCTCCAGTCAAACGCAGGGCTGACATAGAAACAAACAACCATTCACGCACACACTCACACCTACGGGCAATTTAGAATAATCAATTAACCTAACGTAGGCATGTTTTTAGACTGTGGGAAGAAGCCAGAGTACCTTAAGAGACTTTTATATTAAGTCAAAGTTTCTTGGCGAAGGAGTGGTCTTCCTGCCGTGAGAGTCTTTACACAAGCAAATGTCTTATAAATCCACAAGGGAACAAAAAGGTAAAACAGTTCAAAAGAGAGCGATCAATCAACAACAAAAAAAAACCTCTGGTATACCAGGCCCCAAAAAAAAGAATAGAAAAATTAAATCGATCTCACTGCCACAAAAGTTATTAGATCGTGTGACTATTCTTTCTGCAACCGGCTATTTTGCTTCAAAACTCAGCTTCAGAAACAAACAACAAATGGTGACGTCCATTTAGTGAATTTAGTCAATCTAGTCCATATCTGGGACCCAGAGCTCATTCAAGCTCCATCAGCAGAAGTAAATGGATGTACAGAGGCTTATCTCTAGTCATTAACAGAATATTATTATTTATTAACAGAATGAGAATTTCCCTGATCTCTGTAGATACAGCACTGGTAACACCAAACTACTGGGGATATTAATCCAGATAGAGATCTGCACCACTACACACTTCACACGCGGGCTCACAGATGGAGAATCGGCTAAAAAAAGGGCAAAGAGAAACCCCACAAACCAAAAACCATTCACTATCGTAATAATTGTCATGGTACGGAAAGCCCTTTGCTTTGATTTGTCAATTCCCACTTTGCCCTGCCCCCTTTCTCCAGGTTTGGAGCGAATCAGAACAAAGAAAACAGACAAACTGCAAAAAGAAATAACGACGATTGAGATGACAAAAATCA